>WNGS01161737.1:30677-65310 GCA_020271785.1 Procambarus virginalis | reverse complement strand
ACCAGGGGCACCAAAAGCTGTGTGGTGTGTTGGGAGGGTGGCACCCCTGTGTCAGTAACCAGGGGCACAACAGCTGTGTTGTGTTGGGAGGGTGGCACCCCTGTGTCAGTAACCAGGGGCACCAACAGCTGTGTGGTGTGCTGGGAGGGTGGCACCCCTGTGTCAGTAACCAGGGGCACCAACAGCTGTGTGGTGTGTTGGGAGGGTGGCACCCCTGTGTCAGTAACCAGGGGCACCAACAGCTGTGTGGTGTGTTGGGAGGGTGGCACCCCTGTGCTAGTAACCAGGGGCACCAACAGCTGTGTATTGTGCTGGGAGGGTTAGCACCCCTGTGCCAGTAACAGGGGCACCAACACCTGCGCGCTCTGTCGAGGGTGGCACCCCTGTGCCAGTAACCAGGGGCACCAACACCTGCGCGGTGTGTCGAGGATGGCACCCCTGTCTTGCTTCACTCTTTGCTACATAAATCATCAATATACTGCAATGTTTTTGCGATTCTTCTCAAGTTCAAGTATGTTTATTGAGATAAGAAAGAAATACATCTCAAAGAGATAGAGTAGCTTAGGCTATTTCTACCCTCCTTTACGTGATTCTTCTCACCAAAAGCCTATGTAAGGGATTCTGTAAAATGAATTTTAGATTACAAGGAGGAAGCCTAGTGCTATGTTTTTCAGAGCCTATATAAGGGCTTTTGTTGAAGAGACTTGTAGCCTAGGCTACAAGACTAGTTCTTCGCTGTAACCCGTCCTCACACCAAGGCCATTCCATCCAACGGTCGACCCCACAGATGCATTCATAAACTTTTACATGCT
This sequence comes from Procambarus virginalis, assembly GCA_020271785.1. Classification (NCBI taxonomy): domain Eukaryota; kingdom Metazoa; phylum Arthropoda; class Malacostraca; order Decapoda; family Cambaridae; genus Procambarus; species Procambarus virginalis. The sequence goes on along the minus strand of WNGS01161737.1, from coordinate 64,498 downwards.
GTTTATTCAAAACAGAAATTTTCTCAAATATAAATTAATATTATAATATATTAGCATATTGTGCATATATAGGCATAGGTTACATGTTTAGGTTCTGAATCTGGCCCTTGGTTTGTATGTGCTTGCGTAACTGCTTCGTGGATCTGGCCCCAGATTCGTAAGTGCTGGCGTAACTGCTTCGTGAATCTGGCTCCAGGTTCGTAAGTGCTTGCGTAACTGCTTCATTAATCTGGGCCCAGGTTCGTAAGTGCTTGCGTAACTGCTTCGTGAATCTGGCCCCAGTTTCGTAAGTGCTTGCGTAACTGCTTCGTGAATCTGGCCCCAGGTTCGTAAGTGCTTGCGTAACTGCTTCGTGAATCTGGCCCCCCAGGTTCGTAAGTGCTTGTGTAACTGCTTCGTGAATCTGGCCCCAGTTTCGTAAGTGCTTGTGTAACTGCTTCGTGAATCTGGCCCCCCAGGTTCGTAAGTGCTTGCGTAACTGCTTCGTGAATCTGGCCCCCCAGGTTCGTAAGTGCTTGTGTAACTGCTTCGTGAATCTGGCCCCCCAGGTTCGTAAGTGCTTGTGTAACTGCTTCGTGAATCTGGCCCCCCAGGTTCGTAAGTGCTTGTGTAACTGCTTCGTGAATCTGGCCCCCCAGGTTCGTAAGTGCTTGTGTAACTGCTTCGTGAATCTGGCCCCAGGTTCGTAAGTGCTTGCGTAACTGCTTCGTGAATCTGGCCCCAGGTTCGTAAGTGCTTGTGTAACTGCTTCGTGAATCTGGCCCCCCAGGTTCGTAAGTGCTTGCGTAACTGCTTCGTGAATCTGGCCCCCAGGTTCGTAAGTGCTTGTGTAACTGCTTCGTGAATCTGGCCCCAGGTTCGTAAGTGCTTGTGTAACTGCTTCGTGAATCTGGCCCCCCAGGTTCGTAAGTGCTTGTGTAACTGCTTCGTGAATCTGGCCCCCCAGGTTCGTAAGTGCTTGTGTAACTGCTTCGTGAATCTGGCCCCCCAGGTTCGTAAGTGCTTGTGTAACTGCTTCGTGAATCTGGCCCCCAGGTTCGTAAGTGCTTGTGTAACTGCTTCGTGAATCTGGCCCCCAGGTTCGTAAGTGCTTGTGTAACTGCTTCGTGAATCTGGCCCCCCAGGTTCGTAAGTGCTTGTGTAACTGCTTCGTGAATCTGGCCCCCCAGGTTCGTAAGTGCTTGTGTAACTGCTTCGTGAATCTGGCCCCCCAGGTTCGTAAGTGCTTGTGTAACTGCTTCGTGAATCTGGCCCCCCAGGTTCGTAAGTGCTTGTGTAACTGCTTCGTGAATCTGGCCCCCCAGGTTCGTAAGTGCTTGTGTAACTGCTTCGTGAATCTGGCCCCCCAGGTTCGTAAGTGCTTGTGTAACTGCTTCGTGAATCTGGCCCCCCAGGTTCGTAAGTGCTTGTGTAACTGCTTCGTGAATCTGCCCCCAGGTTCGTAAGTGCTTGTGTAACTGCTTCGTGAATCTGGCCCCCCAGGTTCGTAAGTGCTTGTGTAACTGCTTCGTGAATCTGTCCTCACAGTGAAACAAGCTTAACATCACTTTCCCTCAGCTGAGAACGAAACAAATAATTTGTAAATAAACAAGGAACCAAAGTGCAAATAATTCTTCCCCCTAAAAATAAAAGTTAAAAATCTGAAGTGAGATAAAAATATTATGAATATCAAATTCCATTTCATGATGGTGTTCCGTTATTTGCATAAGAGATATAATTATTTACGAACTGTTGGCGGATTTTTGTTTAGCAGTTTGGTAGATCCTCGTTTTCTATCTCCTTCGTCCCTCAATCTTCCCCGTTTTCTATCTCCTTCGTCCCTCAATCTTCCCCGTTTTCTATCTCCTTTGTCCCTCAATCTTCCCCGTTTTCTGTCTCCTTCCTTCCTCGTTTTCTATCTCCTTCGTCCCTCAATCTTCCCCGTTTTCTGTCTCCTTTCTTCCTCGTTTTCTATCTCCTTTGTCCCTCAATCTTCCCCGTTTTCTGTCTCCTTTCTTCCCGTTTTCTATCTCCTTTGTCCCTCAATCTTCCCCGTTTTCTGTCTCCTTCCTTCCTCGTTTTCTATCTCCTTCGTCCCTCAATCTTCTCCGTTTTCTATCTCCTTCGCCCTCAATCTTCCCCGTTTTCTGTCTCCTTTCTTCCTCGTTTTCTATCTCCTTCGTCCCTCAATCTTCCCCGTTTTCTGTCTCCTTTCTTCCTCGTTTTCTATCTCCTTCGTACCTCAATCTTCTCCGTTTTTTATCTCCTTCGTCCCTCAAACTTTCCCGTTTTCTATCTCCTTCCTCCTTCAACCTTCCCCGTTTTCTATCTCCTTCGTCCCTCAAGCTTTCCCGTTTTCTATGTCCTTCCTTCAACCTTCCCCGTTTTCTATGTCCTTCCTTCAACCTTCCCCGTTTTCTATGTCCTTCCTCCCTCAACCTTCCCCGTTTTCTATGTCCTTCCTCCCTCAACCTTCCCCGTTTTCTATCTCTTTCCTACCTCAAGCTTCCGCGTTTTCTATCTCCTTCCTCCCTCAACCTTCCCCGTTTTCTATCTCCTTCGTCCCTCAACCTTCCCCGTTTTCTATCTCCTTCCTCCCTCAACCTTCCCCGTTTTCTATCTCCTTCCTCCCTCAACCTTCCCCGTTTTCTATCTCCTTCCTCCCTCAACCTTCCCCGTTTTCTATCTCCTTCCTCCCTCAACCTTCCCCGTTTTCTATCTCCTTCCTCCCTCAACCTTCCCCGTTTTCTATCTCCTTCCTCCCTCAACCTTCCCCGTTTTCTATCTCCTTCCTCCCTCAACCTTCCCCGTTTTCTATCTCCTTCCTCCCTCAACCTTCCCCGTTTTCTATCTCAGAGGAGTACACAGACACTACTTGTTTCCTCATTAGAACTGAGGCTAAGCAGTTCCCTGGAAAGTAACCATTGGTTCTGGTGCCAGTCACAACAGTTTGATAACTAAGTCAGTATTACAATAATATGATATTTGAAGGCGATAATACAATAAGTTAGTGTTACAAGGGCTAGTTTAACCTGGTGTTACAAGGTGACATGTTGCTTTAAGATGTGTTTGTCTGTCATGTCTATCAGTCGTGTTCTCCACATCTCATCTTTATTTATGCAGTCTATTTCCCTGTGGTTGAAGTCCCTCAATATTAGCATTTGAGTTCATTATACACAGAAATCACAATTGTGTGATGCATCAAATGAACAAATCCACAAGTCTTTTGACCATGTCGTAGCTCAGTCGATTAAGACAGCATCTGGGATGCTCCCGGACGCAGGTTCGAATCCTCGTCACGGCCTTTGTGGATTTGTTCATCTGTTGATGTGAGCTCATGTTACCTTGCTACTGTGGTTGGTTTTTACATTACAATTAAACTATTCTCATTGTCTCCATCGTATTCTTCCGTAGGTCTTGTGTGGGATAATAAATTACTGCTGCCACTATCTTCACGCTTCCAACTGTTGTTATTCCTTGTTAGATTCTTGCTCGTCAGCTTCCTCTGGTAGTTTGACTAGTGAAAGGTCCAGTGTAGGTGTAACAACATAGCTCCTGTCACTCTGTGCATCCCTCCTCTCTCCTTATTACTTGATACCATATTGAGAAAATTGCATTTTCTATAAGACTGGTCAGTTTCATTTCCGTTGTCGCCATCCTGTGTAGTTGTTCTGTTAATCTTTCCGCTAATTCTACTCCTTTATTTGTGATTTCATCTGCATTTGTGGGCATTACTTTTACGCTACTTATGATAATTGGGCTGCTTTTGCTTGCGTTTGTTCGCGTGGCTGCATATCCATCTACAGCAAGGGGAGGGGGTATTGTGAAGTGGTTACTCGTGCCTATTCCTTCATGTAGATGTACCGTTAGGTCAGGGAGCGCTGCTGTTCCTTCGTAGTACTCTCCGGTGCATTGCTAAGTCGGTCCTCCCAGCTACTATTCCCAAGTGTTTCATTATCTGTTGCCAAATTTGCTTCGTCCTGTGCCATTTTCTGGTCTTGCATTTCTCCTTTGCTTTTCTTCTCTGAGTCTCTTTGCTGCCTCCCTTTCCTCCTTCGACACGTCCGGTCTAATAAACACTGCTCGGGACTTTTCCTCACTTCTCAACTATCTCTCCTCTGCCAGTATACACTTAACGGGGTTGCCGTTCATAAAAATAACTTTCACTGGTCGATTTCATTCTCTCTGGTATTTACCTAGCCTGCAGAAATGTTTGATTCGCTCTGCTGAATGTCTGGCCTGAATTTTGGGTAGAATTTCTGTTATTTTATTCTGTTTGTCATGAGGCTGCCCTCAGGCACTGATAGATAGGGTATTACCAGCGATATCTCTCTTTGCGACTCCTGTCTTGTTCATGACTTGATAGATTTTACAGCTTCTAACACTGTTTTCTTAATTTTCTTCTTTCCCTCTGAACCTCCGGCTGTTTCAGCAAGAGCTTTGTGTGGTGTTAGTCTCTAGATCTCAGTTAAGCCATCTCCATTGAGAAATTTAAAGGCCAGATTCGACAAAGAATTTGAACATCAAAATAGTTCAGTTGTAACACAACAAGTACAAGAGCTATCTTAGTAGATAAGTGCCACCTCCGCTACCACCACACTGGCAGTCACCACCACTACCACACTGGCAGCCACCACCACTACCACCACCACCACCACCACCACCACCACTCACCATCACACTGGCAGCCACCCCCACCACCACCACACTGGCAGCCACCACCCCACACCCACCACCACACTGGCAGTAATGAACCACAACACACATCTCCCGCCTTGTGAGATGTTTGGCCAAATAAACCAGCGTCACCAGATGTGTGGTGTTAGGGCCGCAGTGGGTTCCCCCCCATGGTGGAGCGGCCGGTGGGGAGGTTATGGGAGGGGAGAGCGACGTATGGGATGGAAAGGGTGAAGGATGATCACCTTATTATAGCCAGAGTAACAGAAGGAGGCGATGGGTGGATTTGTGACGGTTGGAAAGCATATTATGGTTCTAGTAATAGTCTATATTAGCCGGTGAATCTTTGTCCTAAACTGAGATTATGTTGAAGATATAACTTTCTTGTATTATAAATCGTTGGCTTAAAATATAAAGTGAATGTTGCAAACGTTTTCTTTCAAGAATTTGGTTTTCTCTGAAAGGAGTTCTCGGGCACACTCAAATAGTTTTTTGAATTTCCATATTTCACATTAGTGTAAGGACGAACACCAGTTCAAATGCCGGTCGTGATTTTCAAAAGATTCTTTGGTTACATTTTGGTGGTAACCGCAGAAGGGAGACTTCAGAATAGCTAATTGGCTCTGTTTAAGTTGTCAGACCACGACCTCGGGTGAAATGCTTCGTTGAATCCTGCACTTTTTGGGTTACACAGTTTCTGTTTGTGCCTGCCTGGCTGCCTGCCTGCCTGGCTGGCTGTCTGGCTGCCTGCCCGTCTGCCGCCTGGCTGCCTGCCTGGCTGCCTGCCTGCCTGCCTGGCTGCCTGCCTGCCTGGCTGTCTGGCTGGCTGTATGGCTGCCTGGCTGGCTGTCTGCCCCGCGGCTGTCTGGCTGGCTGTCTGGCTGCCTGGCTGCCTGCCTGGCTGTCTGCCTGGCTGTCTGGCTGCCTGGCTGGCTGCCTGGCTGGCTGTCTGCCCGCCTGCTGTCTGCCTGCCTGCCCGTTCTGCCCCGCCTGCCTGCTGCCTCCTGGCTGTCTGGCTGCCTGGCTGGCTGCCTGCCTGCCTGCCTGCCTGCCCACCTGGCTGTCTGCCTGCCTGCCCGTCTGCCCGCCTGCCTGGCTGCCTGCCTGGCTGTCTGGCTGCCTGCCTGTCTGCCCCTGCCTGCCTGTCTGCTGCCTGGCTGCCCTGGCTGCCTGCCTGGCTGCCTGCTGCCTGCCTGGCTGCCTGCCTGCCTGCCCGTCTGCCCGCCTGCCTGCTGCCTGCCTGGCTGTCCTGGCTGCCTGGCTGGCTGCCTGCCTGCCTGCCTGCCTGCCCACCTGGCTGTCTGCCTGCCTGCCCGTCTGCCCCGCCTGCCTGGCTGCCTGCCTGGCTGTCTGGCTGCCTGCCTGTCTGCCTGCCTGCTGCCTGGCTGCCTACCTGCCTGCCTGGCTGCCTGGCTTCCTGCCTGGCTGCCTGCCTGCCTGCCTGTCTGCCTGGCTGGCTGCCTGCCTGTCTGCCTGCCTGGCTGCCTGGCTGCCTGCCTGCCCGTCTGCCCGCCTGCCTGGCTGCCTGCCTGGCTGTCTGGCTGCTGCCTGTCTGCCTGCCTGGCTGCCTGGCTGGCTGCCTGCCTGCCTGCCCACCTGGCTGTCTGCCTGCCTGGCGTTCTGCTCGCCTGTCTGCCTGGCTGGCTGCCTGCCTGCCTGCCCGTCTGCCCGCCTGCCTGGCTGCCTGCCTGGCTGTCTGGCTGCCTGCCTGCCTGCCGTCTGGCTTCCTGGCTGGCTGCCTGCCTGCCTGCCCACCTGGCTGTCTGCCTGCCTGGCTGTCTGCCCGCCCCTGGCTGTCTGCCCGCCTGTCTGCCTGGCTGGCTGCCTGCCTGCCCACCTGGCTGTCTGCCTGCCTGCCCCCTGCTGTCTGCCTGCCTGCCTGCCAGCCCGCCTGCTCCCCCCCTGCCTGCCTCCCTCCCTGCCTGCCAGCCCGCCTGCCTCCCTCCCTGCCTGCCGCGCTGCCTGCCTCCCTCCCTGCCTGTCAGCCGCCTGCCTCCCTCCCTCCCTGCCTGCCAGCCCGCCTGCCTCCCTCCCTCCCTGCCTGCCAGCCAGCCTGCCTCCCTCCCTGCCTGCCTGCCAGCCCGCCTGCCTCCCTCCCTGCCTGCCAGCCCGCCTCCCTCCCTGCCANTTACATACTTTACTTTGTTCACATAAAGTCCTACCTATATGGGTTAGGGGTTATGGGTATGGATACTGTCTCCGAGCATGGAAATTATGTATCCAAGATTATTGTCAAGATTATTTCAGTCAAGATTTCAGTCACTATTTCAATATTATACCAGTCTCCGTGGTGTAGTGGTAAAACACTCGCCTGGCGTTCCGCGAGCACTTTGTCATGGGTTCGTATCCTGGCGGGGAGGATTTACTGGGTGCAAATCCTTAACTGTAGCCTCTGTTTGACTCAACAGTAAAATGGGTACGTGGTTGTAAAAACGATTCTCGCAGCGGGGATCGTATTCCAGGGACCTGCCCGCAACGCTACGCGTACTAGTGGCTGTACAAGAATGTAACAACTCTTGTATATATCTCAAAAAAAAATAAAAAAATATTGTATCCAAGATTATTGCATCCAAGATTATTGTATCGAAGCATGGAGAGCTCATCTTCACCAGGACATTGCTGCTCTGGAGAAAGTTCAACACCGGGCAACAAAAAATATTCAAGAAATAAGTCGACTGTCATAGCAGGAATGGTTGAGGGCCACAAGGCTAACAACACTGTAAAGTAGGCATGACAGGACGGATCTCGTCAAAACTTTTGAAATACCGAACAATATGAAGGATGTTGATACAGACGTCTTGTAAAAGTCCGATGTAACACAAACAAGCGGTCCGTCTAATTACCACGAGCTACCACAAGCTACACAAGCTTCACTAAGCTTCCTGGCAATACGTTAGTAACGAATAAATATGATATATTTACTGATTATAATGTTGGTGCTGAATGTACAACACGAAAAAACAATTTTAATCTGAAAAAGTATCTTTTTATAAAGAAATTAGACGAAAAAAAGAGCTGGTGATGCCATATATAGTCGACGATCCAACCGTTGGTTAGGTTAGGTTAGGTTAGGTTTGGTTTGGTTAAGTTAGGTTAGGTTAGGTTAGGTTAGGTTCGGTTAGGTTCGGTTAGGTTAGGTTAGGTCAGCCTAGCCTAACATATCATATTTTTTCATTACTAACGTATTGCCAGGAAGCTTTGTGAAGCTTGTGGTAGCTTGTGGTAATTAGACGAACCCCAAACAAGGAGCAACGGTTTCAAGCCAAACAAGCCACAGTGTAAGACTGAGAACAGGAGATGCTTTTTCACCCACAGGGTTACTAACCCAAGGAACCGCCTACCCGCTGAAGCCGTAAATCCCAAAAACTGTAAAATCTAGCTGAAAATAAAATCATCAGGGTAAATAGAAGGGACGTTTGACATGCTGCCGGCTTCCAGTCCTCATCGAGACCTCTAGCGTTAGTGGCTCTCAAGTAAACTTTGGTTGGTCAAGACACATAGCTTACTTTAATGTAAACTCAGTTTGCATTACCAAATACTAAAGTGGCAAAGGTATAGTTGTACACTGTACTACCACAGGTCGATGGACAGGTTATCAGTGTTGTTGATGACGGGATGTGACGGACCTTATCAAGGTCACTGTGACGCGTCCTCCTGGTGTTGTTGTTGTGGGGGTCTGGGGCAGCTACAGTACCCGTGGTGAGGTCTGGGGCAGCTACAGCACCCGTGGTGAGGTCTGGGGCAGCTACAGCACCCGTGGTGAGGTCTGGGGCAGCTACAGCACCCGTGGCGAGGTCTGGGGCAGCTACAACACCCGTGGTGAGGTCTGGGGCAGCTACAGCACCCGTGGTGAGGTCTGGGGCAGCTACAGTACCCGTGGTGAGGTCTGGGGCAGCTACAGTACCCGTGGTGAGGTCTGGGGCAGCTACAGTACCCGTGGTGAGGTCTGGGGCAGCTACAGTACCCGTGGTGAGGTCTGGGGCAGCTACAGCACCCGTGGTGAGGTCTGGGGCAGCTACAGTACCCGTGGTGAGGTCTGGGGCAGCTACAGCACCCGTGGTGAGGTCTGGGGCAGCTACAGCACCCGTGGTGAGGTCTGGGGCAGCTACAGCACCCGTGGCGAGGTCTGGGGCAGCTACAGTACCCGTGGTGAGGTCTGGGGCAGCTACAGTACCCGTGGTGAGGTCTGGGGCAGCTACAGTACCCGTGGTGAGGTCTGGGGCAGCTACAGCACCCGTGGTGAGGTCTGGGGCAGCTACAGCACCCGTGGTGAGGTCTGGGGCAGCTACAGTACCCGTGGTGAGGTCTGGGGCAGCTACAGTACCCGTGGTGAGGTCTGGGGCAGCTACAGTACCCGTGGTGAGGTCTGGGGCAGCTACAGTACCCGTGGTGAGGTCTGGGGCAGCTACAGCACCCGTGGTGAGGTCTGGGGCAGCTACAGCACCCGTGGTGAGGTCTGGGGCAGCTACAGTACCCGTGGTGAGGTCTGGGGCAGCTACAGTACCCGTGGTGAGGTCTGGGGCAGCTACAGTACCCGTGGTGAGGTCTGGGGCAGCTACAGTACCCGTGGTGAGGTCTGGGGCAGCTACAGTACCCGTGGTGAGGTCTGGGGCAGCTACAGCACCCGTGGTGAGGTCTGGGGCAGCTACAGCACCCGTGGTGAGGTCTGGGGCAGCTACAGCACCCGTGGTGAGGTCTGGGGCAGCTACAGTACCCGTGGTGAGGTCTGGGGCAGCTACAGTACCCGTGGTGAGGTCTGGGGCAGCTACAGTACCCGTGGTGAGGTCTGGGGCAGCTACAGTACCCGTGGTGAGGTCTGGGGCAGCTACAGTACCCGTGGTGAGGTCTGGGGCAGCTACAGTACCCGTGGTGAGGTCTGGGACAGCTACAGTACCCGTGGTGAGGTCTGGGGCAGCTACAGTACCCGTGGTGAGGTCTGGGGCAGCTACAGTACCCGTGGTGAGGTCTGGGGCAGCTACAGCACCCGTGGTGAGGTCTGGGGCAGCTACAGCACCCGTGGTGAGGTCTGGGGCAGCTACAGTACCCGTGGTGAGGTCTGGGGCAGCTACAGTACCCGTGGTGAGGTCTGGGGCAGCTACAGTACCCGTGGTGAGGTCTGGGGCAGCTACAGTACCCGTGGTGAGGTCTGGGGCAGCTACAGTACCCGTGGTGAGGTCTGGGGCAGCTACAGTACCCGTGGTGAGGTCTGGGGCAGCTACAGTACCCGTGGTGAGGTCTGGGGCAGCTACAGTACCCGTGGTGAGGTCTGGCGCAGCTACAGTACCCGTGGTGAGGTCTGGGGCAGCTACAGTACCCGTGGTGAGGTCTGGGGCAGCTACAGTACCCGTGGTGAGGTCTGGGGCAGCTACAGCACCCGTGGTGAGGTCTGGGGCAGCTACAGTACCCGTGGTGAGGTCTGGGGCAGCTACAGTACCCGTGGTGAGGTCTGGCGCAGCTACAGTACCCGTGGTGAGGTCTGGGGCAGCTACAGTACCCGTGGTGAGGTCTGGGGCAGCTACAGTACCCGTGGTGAGGTCTGGGGCAGCTACAGTACCCGTGGTGAGGTCTGGGGCAGCTACAGTACCCGTGGTGAGGTCTGGGGCAGCTACAGTACCCGTGGTGAGGTCTGGCGCAGCTACAGTACCCGTGGTGAGGTCTGGGGCAGCTACAGTACCCGTGGTGAGGTCTGGGGCAGCTACAGTACCCGTGGTGAGGTCTGGGGCAGCTACAGCACCCGTGGTGAGGTCTGGGGCAGCTACAGTACCCGTGGTGAGGTCTGGGGCAGCTACAGTACCCGTGGTGAGGTCTGAGGCAGCTACAGTACCCGTGGTGAGGTCTGGGGCAGCTACAGTACCCGTGGTGAGGTCTGGGGCAGCTACAGCACCCGTGGTGAGGTCTGGGGCAGCTACAGTACCCGTGGTGAGGTCTGGGGCAGCTACAGCACCCGTGGTGAGGTCTGGGGCAGCTACAGTACCCGTGGTGAGGTCTGGGGCAGCTACAGTACCCGTGGTGAGGTCTGGGACAGCTACAGTACCCGTGGTGAGGTCTGGGGCAGCTACAGTACCCGTGGTGAGGTCTGGGACAGCTACAGTACCCGTGGTGAGGTCTGGGGCAGCTACAGTACCCGTGGTGAGGTCTGGGGCAGCTACAGCACCCGTGGTGAAGTCTGGGGCAGCTACAGTACCCGTGGTGAGGTCTGGGGCAGCTACAGCACCCGTGGTGAGGTCTGGGGCAGCTACAGTACCCGTGGTACTGTAGCAAATACCCGTGGTACTTCAGCAAATTCAACTTCAATAATAAACAGATAAACTGGGAGCAAATAAACCAGGACTTCACAGAAATAAACTGGGAAGAACAGCTAGGAAATGCGAACCTGAACCAGTGCCTGGAAAAAATAAGCTCAGTAGCACTAGAAATATGTACAAACCGCATCCCCCTAAGAAAAAAGAGGAAGAGATGCAGATTGGAACGAGAACGTCGTTCCCTATATAGGCGAAGAAAACGAATCGCGGTACAACTTGAGAGTCGCACCCTATCTCAGGAACGGCGAAGAAGGTTAGGTAGCGAAATAGGAAAAATTGAACTCAAGCTACAAGAATCATACAAAACGCAGGAGAGGGAAAGAGAGCAAAAGGCCATCAGTGAAATAGAGAGAAACCCGAAATATTTTTTCTCCTATGCAAAATCAAGATCAAAAACCACATCTAGTATCGGGCCCCTGCGAAAGGAAGATGGAACTTTCACAGATGACAACAAAGAAATGAGCGAGATACTGAGGAAGCAATACGACTCTGTCTTCAGCGAGCCATTAAACGCACTAAAGATCGATAACCCAAATGAATTTTTCATGGATATGATACCAACATCAAATCATATATCAGACGTCACCCTATCCCCACTGGATTTTGAAGAAGCCATAAACAGTATGCCTATGCACTCCGCACCAGGCCCGGATTCTTGGAACTCCATATTCATCAAGAACTGTAAAAAACCACTATCGCAGGCCCTTCACATTCTGTGGAGACAAAGCCTAGATACTGGCGTTATTCCTGATATACTAAAAACAGCAGAGATAGCACCACTTCATAAAGGAGGAAATAAGGCAGAGGCAAAAAATTACAGACCGATAGCACTAACATCGCACATCATAAAATTTTTGAGAGAGTGCTAAGAAGTAAGATCACAAAATACATGGAATCACAGCATCTCCATAACCCCGGACAACATGGTTTCAGAACAGGGCGCTCTTGCCTGTCGCAGTTGCTGGACCACTATGATATGGCATTAGATGCTATGGAAGACAAACAAAACGCTGATGTAATTTACACAGATTTTGCAAAAGCTTTTGATAAATGTGACCATGGTGTTATTGCCCATAAAATGCGCTCAAAAGGAATTACCGGAAAAGTAGGCAGATGGATCTACAATTTCCTGACCAACAGAACCCAATGTGTAATAGTCAACAAAATAAAATCCAACCCGTCAACCGTTAAGAGCTCAGTCCCCCAGGGTACTGTGCTTGCTCCAGTACTTTTTCTCATCCTTATATCGGACATAGACAAGAACACAACCTATAGCACTGTATCATCCTTTGCAGATGACACTAGGATCTTCATGAGAGTAGGCAACATAGAGGACACGGCGAACCTCCAGTCAGATGTAGATCAGGTCTTTCTATGGGCTACAGAAAATAATATGGTGTTTAACGAAGACAAGTTCCAGCTCATGCGCTATGGAAAAAAGGAAAATATAAAAACTGAAACCACGTACAAAACTCAGGCAAATCATAACATAGAACGAAAAGGCAATGTAAAGGATCTGGGTGTACTCATGTCGGAAGACCTTACCTTTAAAGAACACAATAAAGTAGCCGTCACAACTGCAAGAAAAATGACAGGTTGGATAACAAGAACTTTTCACACTAGAGATGCTATACCGATGATGACACTTTTCAAAACGCTTGTGCTCTCTAGAGTGGAGTACTGCTGCACAATGACAGCCCCTTTCACTGCGGGTGAAATTGCTGACCTGGAGAGCGTGCAGAGATCCTTTACTGCTAGAATCCACTCGGTAAAACATCTAAACTATTGGGACCGACTAAGAGCCTAAATCTGTATTCCCTTGAGCGCAGGCGGGAGAGATACATAATAATTTACACGTGGAAAATATTAGAGGGGCTGGTCCCAAACCTGCACACAGAAATAACATCACATGAGACCAGAAGACATGGCAGGATGTGCAGAATACCCCCGTTGAAAAGCAGAGGTGCAACTGGTACTCTGAGAGAGAACTCTATCAACATCAGAGGCCCGAGACTGTTCAACACGCTTCCACTACACATAAGGGACATAACTGGCAAACCCCTCACAGTGTTCAAGAGAGAACTGGATAAGCACCCAAAGGATACTGATCAACCAGGCTGTGACTATACGTCAGGCTGCGAGCAGCCGCGTCCAACAGCCTGGTTGATCAGTCCAGCAACCAGGAGGCCTGGTCGATGACCGGGCCGCGGGGACGATAAGCCCCGGAAGCACCTCAAGGTATCCTCAAGGTAAGGTAAGGTGGTGAGGTCTGGGGCAGCTACAGTACCCGTGGTGAGGTCTGGGGCAGCTACAGCACCCGTGGTGAGGTCTGGGGCAGCTACAGTACCCGTGGTGAGGTCTGGGGCAGCTACAGCACCCGTGGTGAGGTCTGGGGCAGCTACAGTACCCGTGGGAGGTCTGGGGCAGCTACAGTACCCGTGGTGAGGTCTGGGGCAGCTACAGTAACGTCGTGGTGAGGTCTGGGGGCAGCTACAGTACCCATGGTGAGGTCTGGGGCAGCTACAGTACCCGTGGTGAGGTCTGGGGCAGCTACAGTACCCGTGGTGAGGTCTGGGGCAGCTACAGTACCCGTGGTGAGGTCTGGGGCAGCTACAGCACACGTGGTGAGGTCTGGGGCAGCTACAGTACCCGTGGTGAGGTCTGGGGCAGCTACAGTACCCGTGGTGAGGTCTGGGGCAGCTACAGTACCCGTGGTGAGGTCTGGGGCAGCAGCTACAGCACACGGGTGAGGTCTGGGGCAGCTACAGTACCCGTGGTGAGGTCTGGGGCAGCTACAGCACACGTGGTGAGGTCTGGGGCAGCTACAGCACCCGTGGTGAGGTCTGGGGCAGCTACAGCACCCGTGGTGAGGTCTGGGGCAGCTACAGTACCCGTGGTGAGGTCTGGGGCAGCTACAACACCCGTGGTGAGGTCTGGGGCAGCTACAACACCCGTGGTGAGGTCTGGGGCAGCTACAGTACCCGTGGTGAGGTCTGGGGCAGCTACAACACCCGTGGTGAGGTCTGGGGGCAGCTACAACACCCGTGGTGAGTCTGGGGCAGCTACAGTACCCGTGGTGAGGTCTGGGGCAGCTACAGTACCCGTGGTGAGGTCTGGGGCAGCTACAAACACCCGTGGTGAGGTCTGGGGCAGCTACAGTACCCGTGGTGAGGTCTGGGGCAGCTNACTACTCAATTGGAGACGGGACAGAAAAATTAGGAAAGGCGGTGGCGTTGCTGTGCTGGTAAAAGAACACCTAAAGGTGAAGGAAATAATGACTGCCAATCCACAAGAAGTGACATAATAAGCACTAGAGATCTGCCATGAGGATGATAAACTAATGATAATAAATGCATATAGTCCACGCCAAGCAGCACATGGTCAAAGGAGGAGCTAGATAGTAAACGAGAAGGTCTTATAACAATAATGAGAGAGATTATAGCGAGAGCGGATAACGATAGATCACGACTGTGATAGTCGGTGACTTCAACTTGAAATCCATAGACTGGGAAGCATATGAAGCTAAAACAGAAGATTTTTGGACCTGTAGATTTGTAGACCTCATCCTGGAAACATTCTTGTATCAACATGTTAAACAAGCTACGAGGATGAGGGAAGGGGACGTTCCCTCCATGCTAGATTTGATATTTACCAGGAAGGAGGAAGAGATATTTGACATTCAGTACCTTCCTCCCTTGGGTAAAAGTGACCATGTCTTTTTGGGAATAAAGTATGCAATGCGTATAATCTGGAAGAAAATAAGGAGGTTGAAGCAGTTGAAAAACCAGACTCAGGAGAGGACATTATGGTGACCTTAGAAATTTTTTTAGTGAGTATAATTGGACAGACTTGATGCTAGGCAAGGAAGTGAATGAGATGTATGTCAAGTTTTGTGAAATATATGATAAAGGCACAAAAAAATTTATACCAAAACAGAGATGCAGAACTAGGAAAACAGGATGGTTCAATAGAAATTGCGAGAGAGGGCTAGAGACCAAAAGACACAAAAATGGAATCAATACAGGAAGAGGCCGAACCCCCCAAACATACCAGCGATACAAAGATGCAGAAACAACTACACGGCAGTGAGGAGAGAGGCAGAAAGAAATTTTGAAAAAGGGATTGCAGACAAATGTAAAACACAGAACCAGGTCTATTCTATAAATCATAAACAACAAATTGCAGGTAAAGGATAATATTCAGAGGTTGAAAATGGGAAATAGATTCACGGAAGATGAAAAGGAAATGTGTGAAACACTAAACGAAAAGTTCCAAAGTGTGTTTGTACAAAATGAAATCTTTAGGGAACCAGACACAATAAGAATTCCAGAGAACAACATAGAGCACATAGAGGTGTCTAGAGACGAAGTGGAAAAAATGCTAAAGGAGCTAGGTAAGAACAAAGCAGTTGGTCCAGATGGAGTTTCACCATGGGTTCTGAGAGAATGTGCACCTGAGCTCAGCATTCCACTTCAACTGATTTTTCAGGCATCCCTGTTTACAGGAGCTGTAGCTGATGTGTGGAAAAAGGCTAACATAGTTCCAATCTACAAAAGTGGTGGAAACAGGGAAGACCCCTTAATTATAGACCTGTATCATTGACAAGTGTAATAGTCAAAATATTGGAAAAAATAATTAAAACTAAATGGGTAGAACACCTCGAGGAAAACGATATAATATCAGACAGACAGTATGGTTTTCGATCTGGAAGATCCTGTGTAACGAACTTGCTCAGTTTTTATGATCGAGCCACAGAGATTTTACAAGAAAGAGATGGTTGGGTTGACTGCATCTATCTGGACCTAAAAAAGGCTTTCGACAGAGTTCCCCATAAGAGGTTGTTCTGGAAACTGGAACATATTGGAGGAGTGACAGGTAAGCTACTAACATGGATGAAAATTTCCTAACTGACAGAAAAATGAGGGCCATAATTAGAGGCAAGGTATCGGATTGGAGGAATGTCACGAGTGGAGTACCTCAGGGTCCAGTTCTTGCACCGGTAATGTTCATTGTCTACATAAATGATCTACCAGTGGGAATACAGAATTACATGAACATGTTTGCTGATGATGCAAAGATAATAGGAAGATAAGAAACCTAGATGATTGTCATGCCCTTCAAGAAGACCTGGACAAAATAAGTATTTGGAGCAACACTTGGCAAATGGAATTTAATGTGAATAAATGCCATGTTATGGAATGTGGAATTGGAGAACATAGACCCCACACAACCTATAAATTATGTGAGAAATCTTTAAAGAATTCTGATAAAGAAAGGATCTAGGGGTGGTTTTAGATAGAAAACTGTCACCTGAGGACCACATTCAAGAACATTGTGCGAGGAGCCTATGCTACACTTTCTAACCTCAGAATTGCTTTTAAATACATGGATGGAGAAATACTAAAGAAATTGTTCACGACTTTTATTAGACCAAAGCTGGAATATGCAGCGGTTGTATGGTGCCCATATCTTAAGAAGCACATCAACAAACTGGAAAGGTGCAACGACATGCACTAAGTGTCTCCCAGAAAGAAGGACAAGAGCTACGAGGAGAGATAACCCTTACACTGCTCAGGGGTCCTGGGGACATTTACACCCCTGTGCGCAAGAAAAAAAAAAATTCCAAAAATTTTTTTCGTCTTCTAAACACGTTAATTTGTGTCCCCTGAGCACGGGAAAAATAGCAAAAAAATCGTAGGTCACATATTTGGGCGCAATTGACCGAGGAAGTCTGGCAAAAAGTGGGCGTTGACAGAGCGGTCGCCAGGGCCGGTCAGCGTCACCCGCGCTGACAGATGGGAGTTGCCACAAAGATATATTACCTAATTGTTTCAATGTCTCCGATTGATTTTTTCTTAGTTTTTTTGCAGTAATATTATTCAATAGTGTGTATTGTAATATATTTATATAATAAAAGTGGTGAATAATCGCTATACTCAAAAGTATGGTGTGCATATTAGTGATTCAATTATTATGTTCATAAAACAATAAACAAACAGTTTTGCTGCTATTACACTCTATACACAGGTTATATATAAGTATCTGCATATTTTGGTCACCATAACGAACCACTAAGTTGGTATTGAGAGTCGAAAAGCAACGAAGAGTTACCGCCACACACCAGCCAGCCACTCGCTGCCACTCCCTCAACACACGCACTAAACTTTCTCCCCCAACAGTACCATTTGTGGTGTTATTACACTATATACAGACGTTATATATAAGTATGTATATATTTGTTCACCACAACTGTACAGCTAAGCTGATATAGTTATTTCAGGCACTAAGAGTCGTCGCTATACACAGCTGGCGGCTGGCGGCTCCCTCACTCATTCAAGGTCACACACACACTAAACTTTCTCCCCCAACAATACTGTTTGCTGCTATTACACTCTATACACAGGTTATATATAAGTATTTGCATATTTTGGTCACCATTACGAACCACTAAGTTGGTATTGAGAGTCGAAGAGCAACGAAGAGTTACCGCCACACACCAGCCAGCCACTCGCTGCCACTCCCTCAACACACGCACTAAACTTTCTCCCCCAACAATACCATTTGTGGTGTTATTACACTATATACAGACTTATATATAAGTATGTATATATTTTGTTCACCACAACTGTACAGCTAAGCTGATATAGTTAGTTCAGGCACAAAGAGTCGTCGGTATACACAGCTGGCGGCTGGCGGCTCCCTCACTCATTCAAGGTCACACGCACTAAACTTTCTCCCCCAACAATACTGTTTCAGTGTTATTACCCTATATACACATATTATATAAATATCTACATGTTTTATGCACTGTAACTGTACACCTAAGCTTGTAGTGCGCCCAAAGAGCATAGTGGCCACTCTCTAAACAGCTTGACAAATCATGCAGACGACGTCACCTCCGTCACCCAAATGGCTCCTCCGTCACCCAGATGGCTCCTCCCAGCATAACCCTTTTGCTGTTATTACACTAATACACACATTATATATAAGTATCTACATTTGTGTTCACCATAGAGAACCACTGAGCTGGTATGATGAATGTAAACAATAACAGGTGGCCACACAGTCAGTAAACGATGCTGTCTTCCTCAGTCTCTCAGCATCACTCCTCCCACAGCGCTAATTATTACAACAATCCTGCTATTATCACAACCCTGGTTATTTATATCACAGTCACGGGTCATCTGTAATATTGTCATCACTAAATAATAACAGTTATATATTTATTTTGACATTTTTCGGCGATGCTGTGGTCACAAGCTGAACAGCAATGCTGATCGCTCATGCTGCGTGCGCCAGCCTTGGTTGCTCCAACAGTAATGTGCCTCTCACACCTGAGAATATTGCCCACGATTTTTTTTTTAAATTGCGTCTGTTTACAAGAGCCCTGAGGAAGCTACTGTGAACCCGTGTAGCCGCGGGCCATTTGAATCGGGAATGGCACCCTATGGCGTATATATACGCCATGCGCACCGTCGGACATGTTACTCAGGGCGTATATATACGCCATGCGCAGTTTAAGGGTTAAAGGCATTAAACATGCAAAAACTAGAAGATAGAAGAAAAAGAGGTGATATGATCACTACATTCAAAATAGTAACAGGAATCGATAAAATTGATAGGGAAGAATTCCTGAGACCCGGAACTTCAAGAACAAGAGGTCATAGATTTAAACTAACGAAACAAAGCTGCCGGAGAAATATACGAAAATTCACTTTTGTAAACAGAGTGGTAGACGGTTGGAACAAGTTAAGTGAGAGGTGGTGGAGGCCAAGACCGTCAGTAGTTTCAAAGCGTTATATGACAAAGAGTGCTGGGAAGACGGGACACCACGAGCGTAGCTCTCATCCTGTAACTACACTTAGGTAATTACACTTAGGTAATTACAAACGAGGGTACCTATACAGAGCTGGTAGCAGTGGGCATGTATGCCAGGCCACAAACGAGGATACCTATACAGAGCTGGTAGCAGTGGGCATGTATGCCAGGCCACAAACGAGGGTACCTATACAGAACTGGTAGCAGTGGGCATGTATGCCAGGCCACAAACGAGGGTACCTATACAGAGCTGGTAGCAGTGGGCATGTATGCCAGGCCACAAACGAGGGTACCTATGCAGAGCTGGTAGCAGTGGGCTTGTACGCCAGGCCACAAATGAGGATACCTACTTTTATGGTTCTGTTATGGTGATGTTGCTGCTGCTTCTATCTCATGAGAGTCAGTATAATCAATAGTTACTTAAATATCTGTCACAGTGCTGCCATTTCTCTCTCAAATGTGGAGATGATCGCTACAAGTAAGCTTTTCTGTGGAACTGTATAGCGAGTGCTCTCCTTGGTGGTGGATTGAACTTTACGTCTCCTCTCTTGTAACTCCAGACTCTCCTCTTTGATTTAACCACATCAAAAGGAGTCTGGAGCGTGTACAGTGTACTGGGCGGACCCTGACATGGAGAGCGAATGAAAGGGACTTTTCAGTGGTGGGATTTAAAAGTTGTAATAACCAGCTTGCCTTCTTCTTCCCACCTCCATCAATTAAAATTCTTGATTTACTATTTATCTGCATGGTATGCCACACCAATGATTGTACTCTTCAAAGCGACGGTGGTATGTCGAACAGAATATTCCTAAATCTTTACATCCCCCTTTCAAGGCAGGTGAGATATCTTAGCTAAAAAATATTGTATGCAAAAATCCTTTACTGTTTGCATAGAATCAATGAGCACTTAATCTACCGGAACCACATGAAAGCCTTCAAACTATATCATTCCTCGGAATGGAGACGAGAGATATCTCGAGGGAAGTTCCAAATTAGCTCAATATGATTACAACATACAGTACAGTACTGTGAGACATGGTAACAGTGTCAAATAAAGCCAATTAAAATTCTATCACTATGATTTCTTTTTTATTCGTTAATGTAACATAATGAGATAAAGCAACAGAAACAAAGAAATACACACATACCTATACACACACACCCACACTGCATGCACTTCCACACAAATTCCCACATATACACTCATATACAATACCTATACATTTATTATTTGTAGTTTATATTTTATGTAATTTATTTAGAAACCATGAATGGTTATTTGTTGGTATAGTCTCAATTTTGTGCTATAGCTTAAACCATTTATATTAGCATTCCCAAGTGTCTCATGAATGTATTTCCTGAGAATAACAAGAGCCTGCTGAACAGTCACAAACATATTGTACCTCAACATCTATGGCTCAGATTTGTATGCTAACTGATCAGGCTAATATGGGTTCAGATCTCAAGTGGGTACCTGGTTCTGACTTGACTCATGGGCTCCCCAGCAAGGATGCACCACAAGCTAATTATGATGTATCGAATTGCCAACAGAATGGGTGCTTACCCGCTCCCTAGCAATTATTAGGAGCATAAAATAGCAGTAAAAGAAAGAGGAAACATACAATCCATTAAGATAAAGGAATGGTGATTCCAGTACCAAGAATGTCACATTCTTGGTACTGGAATCACCTTATTATCTCCTGCTACAATGGAGTTCTATGGACTAGATGATCATATCTTTGTCTCAAGTGATGAATAATATTTAATAAAACTGCATAAGGCTTGTACTGTATCTTCTTATCTTGAGGTTATCTTGAGATGATTTCGGGGCTTTTTAGTGTCCCCGCGGCCCGGTCCTCGACCAGGCCTCCACCCCCAGGAAGCAGCCCGTGACAGCTAACACCCAGGTACCTATTTTACTGCTAGGTAACAGGGGGCATAGGGTGAAAGAAACTCTGCCCATTGTTTCTCGCCGGCGCCTGGGATCGAACCCGGGACCACAGGATTACAAGTCCAGCGTGCTGTCTGATCGGCCAACCGGCTCCCCTTATATTGTAAACAATATAATTTATTTATTTATTTATTCACAGGTTTATTTACCCATTCAAATACATGTTCATGTAGTGTTTATGTTCATGCTAATAATTCAACCAGGGAAAACAAGATGCAATTATTCAGGTTCTAGAAATCCATGTACCATCAGATCATTTTGTGGCTCAATGGTAATATATCTGACGGCTTCTTCTTGCTAGTGGTGCTTCCTCAAGCACTTGCCAAACCACTGTTAATGTTATTGCAGACCAGCTGTAAACAATCACAATTACTGTTGAAAATCGTCAAGCACCAATGATGAGATGATTCAAAACCAAAACACATTCCAACGGAGAATATTTGATGAGAGTTAGAAGACAATAATTGGTTTTAAAGAAGGCATCAAGAAATGCACAAGGTGGGAAGCCTTGATAGAAAACCTTGCTAAAAGAAACAGATACTTGGAGGTAGAGCCAATTCAAGGTTTTTGTTAATAATCTGCTTAAACTAGGTTTACTGTTGCTATGAAAATTCTAAAAGTAGACTTTCTTAAATGATTGTGGCACATGCAACAGCCAGCAAATATAAAAAATACCTTATGTGCATTTTATCTAATGGAGGATACAATTCCCGACGCATGTTTACAATCCAATCCTCAAAATACTTGGGCTGATTGAAGAGGTAAAACAGTGCCACTGGGAAGGACATATATATGGCCATCTTCCCTACTTCTAGCCTCCACCCACCCATCTTGATAGTCTGAAATCATAAAGGTAACTCAATTCATGGTAGAAAATCCTACCTCTACCTCTGCAGAGGTAGAAAAAGGCTTTTTACCTATGAATATTATATACTATACAGTACTGGGGAAATTTAAAAAAAACTTGTCCCTGTACACAAATACAGTAATGTATGGAAAATAAGAGGAAAAAATATATAACATTTTTTATAAATATACATTTTTGTGTGGAGCATCAATTGGTTGTCTATAGTCATGGGCAGAAAGACCTCCGAAGGATAACTATTGATCTTCCACAAGATGTAACTCACAATTGCCTAACTCCAATGTACCTATTTACTGTTAGGTAAACAGTGGCATCAGGTGAAAAGAAACGATGCTGAAATATGTCTGCTGAACTACCTAAATCCACATAGAATTCTGTTTCTGTATATAAGGCCTAAAAGCAACATATTATTGTGATACTGGCAATGAATGTAGGATGAGAAAAACTTTAGTTTAACCAGAAATATGTTTACTCTATAGCAATGAAATCAAAATAGATGATGCATAATTTCAAAGAAAGTCGGCATTCTGCATGCATCGTCAACATCCTTTGATGTTATGCATCGCCTATTTTCATCTTATGGTATTTTGTTATAAAAATGAGCTTATTTCTGAGTAGCATGTTTCAATTGGGGTTTGTACAGTAATACACTAATTCTCAGTGACTTTAATTTGCTTTGGGTAATCCTATATGGGTAGAGGTCACTTCTTACCCCAAGATGGCTTGCAAATGGATTTTGAACCTAATATATCACAACATTATTTACTTGAATTTATCTACAGTAGCCTCAACAGGAACAGGAAGCTGGCAGCTTGTCAGTCTCCCCCTCCCCCATTGTTCATGAGAATATTTTTCCAGGTGAATTTTAAACTACAGTACAGTACAATACAGTACTGTAATGTCTTGGTGTTTATGACTTGAGCGGGTACACGATTGCATAGATTTATTGCTTTATGGGTAAAAAGCATCTCCTATTTTCTGTCCTACTTTTGTGGATTGTTGTGCTTGAAACTGTCACTCCTAGTATGCATTTCATTTGACCTTTTAAGGAAGTGGTCTGGATTAATATCTAACAATTTGTTCAGTATTTTTAAGATTTTGACAAGATCAGTCCCATCGTGTCTGGTTTGCAATGTTGTTAGTACTGAGGCCTTCAACAGTTCCTGGTATGAGATTTGACTTGGTAAATGGATAATTTGTGTTGAACTTACTCCAAAGCAGGTATGTCACTTTGAAGAGGTCTCCAAGACTGGATACAGTAGTCCAAATAGGGATGCACTAGAGTCTTAACTAGTGGAATAACCACTTTCTTTTTACTGAAGTCAAATTAGACTATTCTTAATGTTTGGCTGGATTTTTTTTGTGCAGAAACCATTTGTTGAGCAACTTTCAGTGATTGGTGGATCCTAACTCCTAGGTCCTTCTTTCAGTCAGATTAATTTCCATTTAGGATGACTTATTTTAATAATAATTACTGTAATTCCTTCCTTTATTTTAATCACTGCTCATTCCATTCTAGTATTCTACCATTTATTCCATATACTTATAATTTCCTTTCCAGTGTTTCATGTGGTACCTTATTGAAAGCTTTAAGTAAGTAATTATCAGAAAAAGATGCCAAGCCGGGATGACTGTAGCACCATCTACTGAAAGCTTTAGATTAGTCCATGTACACTACGTCTAGTGTATGTATGTACCGTAATTCATGTATAGAACATGAATTATCTACTGGAAGTCCTGAAGTACACCCTGTACTGAAATTGAATTTCATTTGCTTTTAGGTATTCTTGTATTTATTCTTGTATCTATATATTTATAAAATTCTTGTATTTATATATTTATTTATTTATATACCGGAAGATGCATTGGATTGTGAGAGTAGATAACATTGTTCTTGCAAAGCCACTAATGCTCATTTTAATTTGTAAATGCTTTTCCAGGGTGCTCTGCATGTGATGGGAATATCCCTAAATTTATTCTTTTCACCTGCATCAAACATTTGTGTGTTAATTGGGATATTGTCTAATCTAGTGTAAACACTTATGTATGTAAAGTATTCAGTACTGTACTGGCAATGTCTTTATATTGTCGATTATAAGTTGGTTAGTCTCATCCTTTAAGGGGGGTCAACTGGTATAAATATTTGCATAAAATTTTATGCCTACTTTATATTGGCATAAAAAGACTTGGAATTAGCATTAAGACTTTATTAGCATTTTGAGCAAGTTTTCTTCATAGATTCTTTTGGCAGCTGTATACTGCATCTACATATACTTATTTACTGGGTATATGAGTTTAATGCCCTTATATATACCTCATAGTCTATGTGAATGTATATATCACTGGTATTTTCTTATAAGGACATTAATCGTACACCAAGAAATGTAAAACTAATTTGCTATCTTTTTTGATAAGCTCACTTTTAAATAATAAGAGATAGCACAGATGGTCAACTTCTAATTGCCAAGCTGATGAAACAGTGTGAAACATTGGTACAGGTTATATACAGTAGTCACATTGCTGAAATTTTGTTTATTCTATAATAGAATAATAAACTAGGTAAATTACTATTCTATAAGAAAAGAAACTAAATAATCTTACCTTCTTCTACTCAGAATTTTGGTATATACTGTATAGGTAAATCTTAGGTATATTCCTACCATACATTGGTCGTCAGCTTACATACTTTACTTTGTTCACATAAAGTCCTACCTATATGGGTTAGGGGTTATGGGTATGGATTACTGTCTCCGAGCATGGAAATTATTGTATCCAAGATTATTGTCAAGATTATTTCAGTCAAGATTTCAGTCACTATTTCAATATTATACCAGTCTCCGTGGTGTAGTGGTAAAACACTCGCCTGGCGTTCCGCGAGCACTTTGTCATGGGTTCGTATCCTGGCCGGGAGGATTTACTGGGTGCAAATCCTTAACTGTAGCCTCTGTTTGACTCAACAGTAAAATGGGTACGTGGTTGTAAAAACGATTCTCGCAGCGGGGATCGTATTCCAGGGACCTGCCCGCAACGCTACGCGTACTAGTGGCTGTACAAGAATGTAACAACTCTTGTATATATCTCAAAAAAAAAAAAAAAAAAATATTGTATCCAAGATTATTGCATCCAAGATTATTGTATCGAAGCATGGAGAGCTCATCTTCACCAGGACATTGCTGCTCTGGAGAAAGTTCAACACCGGGCAACAAAAAATATTCAAGAAATAAGTCGACTGTCATAGCAGGAATGGTTGAGGGCCACAAGGCTAACAACACTGTAAAGTAGGCATGACAGGACGGATCTCGTCAAAACTTTTGAAATACCGAACAATATGGAGGATGTTGATACAGACGTCTTGTAAAAGTCCGATGTAACACAAACAAGCGGTCCGTCTAATTACCACGAGCTACCACAAGCTACACAAGCTTCACTAAGCTTCCTGGCAATACGTTAGTAACGAATAAATATGATATATTTACTGATTATAATGTTGGTGCTGAATGTACAACACGAAAAAACAATTTTAATCTGAAAAAGTATCTTTTTATAAAGAAATTAGACGAAAAAAAGAGCTGGTGATGCCATATATAGTCGACGATCCAACCGTTGGTTAGGTTAGGTTAGGTTAGGTTTGGTTTGGTTTGGTTTGTTTGGTTAAGTTAGGTTAGGTTAGGTTAGGTTAGGTTAGGTTCGGTTAGGTTAGGTCAGCCTAGCCTAACATATCATATTTTTTCATTACTAACGTATTGCCAGGAAGCTTTGTGAAGCTTGTGGTAGCTTGTGGTAATTAGACAAACCCCAAACAAGGAGCAACGGTTTCAAGCCAAACAAGCCACAATGTAAGACTGAGAACAGGAGATGCTTTTTCACCCGCCGGGTTACTAACCCAAGGAACCGCCTACCCGCTGAAGCCGTAAATCCCAAAAACTGTAAAATCTAGCTGAAAATAAAATCATCAGGGTAAATAGAAGGGACGTTTGACATGCTGCCGGCTTCCAGTCCTCATCGAGACCTCTAGCGTTAGTGGCTCTCAAGTAAACTTTGGTTGGTCACGATACATAGCTTACTTTAATGTAAACTCAGTTTGCATTACCAAATACTAAAGTGGAAAAGGTATAGTTGTACACTGTACTACCACAGGTCGATGGACAGGTTATCAGTGTTGTTGATGACGGGATGTGATGGACCTTATCAAGGTCTTCTTCTTCTTCTTGATAGTAGGTGCAGTTTGCATGAAGGGTTTGTCCTCCCGATGACTGCACCAGTACTGATGTTGGTGGACGCGTTTATGTTGAGGATGATCGGAGCTACCAAGGTGTTTGTTACGTTGTGCTGTGGATATAGGAACGGTGATTAAAACAGAGGCGTGTGTTGTAGGGAGACTTGTCGCACCGTAGGGCGGTGTGTTGTGTTTATGGCGTCAGCTGATCCTTGGTGCTGCGACGAGGCAGTTGTTTTCTGTGTTTAGCTGTTGGTGGCGCCAGGTATAAATGTGGCGCGGGTCAGATGTGTCCCAATTTGTTGGTCGACTGCAGATATTTAGCCAGTGCTTTGACTATTTGGTATTTTTCTTGTAAAGAGTGGTCTCCACCTCCTAATATGTGCTCGATGGTGAAGGGTATTTTAAGTGCGATAAAGACTTGTTTGAAATTTACTCTGGCGCTATGATGTCGGAAGCAGTGCATGAGATAGTGTTCGACTGTTTCAGGCAGCTGACAGTGAGTACAGAGTTCATTGATGTCTGTTCTGTACTTAGAGCTGTGTGCTGCTAGTTTGGTATGTCCCAGCCTTAATCTGGTCATCGTTATATCAATTCTCTGCTTTTATATCGGACATGTTTCCAAGTTCCCCATTTCTTTTTAATGGACCCATAGTGCAAAGGTGAGCATAACGTTTTCCAGTTTGTTGCAAAATCCTGGGAGATGGTATCTTTGAAGGTTCCTTTACGTGCAACATGGGGAATTGGATGATGGGTAAGGTGAGGCGTGTTGTGCATCGCTTTGGCTAGTTGGTCTACAATCAAGGTCACTGTGACGCGTCCTCCTGGTGTTGTTGTTGTGGTGGGTCTGGGGCAGCTACAGTACCCGTGGTGAGGTCTGGGGCAGCTACAGTACCCGTGGTGAGGTCTGGGGCAGCTACAGTACCCGTGGTGAGGTCTGGGGCAGCTACAGTACCCGTGGTGAGGTCTGGGGCAGCTACAGCACCCGTGGTGAGGTCTGAGGCAGCTACAGTACCCGTGGTGAGGTCTGGGGCAGCTACAGTACCCGTGGTGAGGTCTGGGGCAGCTACAGTACCCGTGGTGAGGTCTGGGGCAGCTACAGTACCCGTGGTGAGGTCTGGGGCAGCTACAGTACCCGTGGTGAGGTCTGGGGCAGCTACAGTACCCGTGGTGAGGTCTGGGGCAGCTACAGCACCCGTGGTGAGGTCTGGGGCAGCTACAGCACCCGTGGTGAGGTCTGGGGCAGCTACAGTACCCGTGGTGAGGTCTGGGGCAGCTACAGTACCCGTGGTGAGGTCTGGGGCAGCTACAGTACCCGTGGTGAGGTCTGGGGCAGCTACAGTACCCGTGGTGAGGTCTGGGGCAGCTACAGTACCCGTGGTGAGGTCTGGGGCAGCTACAGCACCCGTGGTGAGGTCTGGGGCAGCTACAGTACCCGTGGTGAGGTCTGGGGCAGCTACAGTACCCGTGGTGAGGTCTGGGGCAGCTACAGTACCCGTGGTGAGGTCTGGGGCAGCTACAGTACCCGTGGTGAGGTCTGGGGCAGCTACAGTACCCGTGGTGAGGTCTGGGGCAGCTACAGTACCCGTGGTGAGGTCTGGGGCAGCTACAGTACCCGTGGTGAGGTCTGGGGCAGCTACAGTACCCGTGGTGAGGTCTGGGGCAGCTACAGTACCCGTGGTGAGGTCTGGGGCAGCTACAGTACCCGTGGTGAGGTCTGGGCAGCTACAGCACCCGTGGTGAGGTCTGGGGCAGCTACAGTACCCGTGGTGAGGTCTGGGGCAGCTACAGTACCCGTGGTGAGGTCTGGGGCAGCTACAGTACCCGTGGTGAGGTCTGGGGCAGCTACAGTACCCGTGGTGAGGTCTGGGGCAGCTACAGTACCCGTGGTGAGGTCTGGGGCAGCTACAGTACCCGTGGTGAGGTCTGAGGCAGCTACAGTACCCGTGGTGAGGTCTGGGGCAGCTACAGTACCCGTGGTGAGGTCTGGGGCAGCTACAGTACCCGTGGTGAGGTCTGGGGCAGCTACAGTACCCGTGGTGAGGTCTGGGGCAGCTACAGTACCCGTGGTGAGGTCTGGGGCAGCTACAGTACCCGTGGTGAGGTCTGGGGCAGCTACAGTACCCGTGGTGAGGTCTGGGGCAGCTACAGTACCCGTGGTGAGGTCTGGGGCAGCTACAGTACCCGTGGTGAGGTCTGGGGCAGCTACAGTACCCGTGGTGAGGTCTGGGGCAGCTACAGTACCCGTGGTGAGGTCTGGCGCAGCTACAGTACCCGTGGTGAGGTCTGGGGCAGCTACAGTACCCGTGGTGAGGTCTGGCGCAGCTACAGCACCCGTGGTGAGGTCTGGGGCAGCTACAGTACCCGTGGTGAGGTCTGGGGCAGCTACAGTACCCGTGGTGAGGTCTGGGGCAGCTACAGTACCCGTGGTGAGGTCTGGCGCAGCTACAGTACCCGTGGTGAGGTCTGGGGCAGCTACAGTACCCGTGGTGAGGTCTGGGGCAGCTACAGCACCCGTGGTGAGGTCTGGGGCAGCTACAGCACCCGTGGTGAGGTCTGGGGCAGCTACAGTACCCGTGGTGAGGTCTGGGGCAGCTACAGTACCCGTGGTGAGGTCTGGGGCAGCTACAGTACCCGTGGTGAGGTCTGGGGCAGCTACAGTACCCGTGGTGAGGTCTGGGGCAGCTACAGCACCCGTGGTGAGGTCTGGGGCAGCTACAGTACCCGTGGTGAGGTCTGGGGCAGCTACAGTACCCGTGGTGAGGTCTGGGGCAGCTACAGTACCCGTGGTGAGGTCTGGGGCAGCTACAGTACCCGTGGTGAGGTCTGGGGCAGCTACAGTACCCGTGGTGAGGTCTGGGGCAGCTACAGTACCCGTGGTGAGGTCTGGGCAGCTACAGCACCCGTGGTGAGGTCTGGGGCAGCTACAGTACCCGTGGTGAGGTCTGGGGCAGCTACAGCACAGGTGGTGAGGTCTGGGGCAGCTACAGCACCCGTGGTGGGTGTGGGGCAGCTACAGCACCCGTGGTGAGGTCTGGGGCAGCTACAGCACACTTGACAGTATTTCAAAACAGTCAATGTTTGACTGTCATTTCAGACAGTCAACAGTTTGACTGTCATTTCAGACAGTCAACAGTTTGACTGTCATTTCAGACAGTCAACAGTTTGACTGTCATTTCAGACAGTCAACAGTTTGACTGTCATTTCAGACAGTCAACAGTTTGACTGTCATTTCAGACAGTCAACAGTTTGACTGTCATTTCAGACAGTCAACAGTTTGACTGTCATTTCAGACAGTCAACAGTTTGACTGTCATTTCAGACAGTCAAAACAGTCATTTCTCAAAATAAACAAATTTGTAATAAATTTGATGGCATATTCCTTGGCGTTCTCATTGACCAGAAGCAAACTGTTGGCATTCTTTCTAAGATGAGATATTATGTAGCCCGCCCTGCCCTGGTGACTCTCTATTACTCCCTCATCTATCCATATCTCAACTATGGTATTTGTGCTTGGGGTTCTACTACCCAAAATCATTTACGTCCTCTAATTACTCAACACAAAGCTGCTATTAGGACAATATCCAACTCTGGCCCCAGACATCACTCGGTACCCCTACTCAAATCTCTCAATATGTTAGATATTAAGTCACTGCACATTCTCTCATGTGTATTATACATATATAAAACGCTGAACTGTAATGCCAATACTGACCTCAAAAGCTTCATTGAAGGTTGTAACAGAACCCATGGGCACCACACCAGAAATAAATACAGTTTTGATATTCCAAGAGTACGACTTAATCAAACTAGAAATGCTCTACAAATCAAGGGACCCAGAATGTGGAATGACCTCCCCAACCATGTTAAAGACTGTACCTCTCTCAACCAGTTTAAGAGTAAAACTAAACACTACCTAATTAACTCCAGGTAACCTACCTTACCCCTGTAATGTCAACCCATGTCTTGCTGTTCTAAACAATACTGTTTGTTGACTAACTTGTATAATTGCTGATTTCCGCCATGTTCCCCCCCCCCCCCCGTTGTTTCCTTTTTCAACACAATTTATACTTTAATCTCAATTAGTGTTAGTCTAAGTGTCTTTAACACCTTGCCAGAAACACTATGCGTATTTGTGGCTTTATGTATTGTATATACTATCTCTATCTATAAATCCAACAGTATGTTTGTAACTCATCTTCTGTGTAAGTACTTTTACATGAATAAACATTTTGATATATATTGTAATTTTAGTTAAGTTATCCTTGTAAATGTGATCAGCACGTTTTCTATTAAATAAAGTATAAAAGAAAACGGTTTTTAAACATGGCAAACTTGTGTAGACTGGTTGAGCTCCTGTCAATAAGAACGAAACTCGCCCATATTGATTGCAACAATAAATATATCGAAATTTGCAAACAATACACATACTAAAATGAAAGCCCTTGCACACAAAGCATGACAACACACACCAGAACAAGCAGTACTACCAGTAGATTGACGAACACCCATTATCACCACACCAGTAATAAATATCTCTTTGATATCCCCTAGAGTCAAACTTAATCTGTGTAAACACACTATGCAAGTTAAGGGACCTAGTCTATGGAACTCACTCCCTAGTGAATTGAAAAGCTGTCCAACTTTTGCCTCATTTAAAAACAAAACCAAAAAGTACATAATTTTATCTTCATAGTTTCCTACACTGAGCTTTAAAGTTGCTCTGTATCTAGTGTTATCCAGTCTCCTAATCTTTATGTACTTAACCCAAACAACTTTATCATTGTGTTCATTGCTGTCTTCTGTTATGTGCTAGCTATGTATGCTGTATTGTGCCTGCTAAGTTTTGTTAACTACCATTCAAGCTGTCATTGTAATCACTCTGAGCTACCTTAATATACCTTAATATGCTTTAATATACCTACAATTTTCTAGTCTCATCTTTTATTTTTCTTGCCTTGTAACTTTTATCATTTTATATAAATTTTGCAAGTATTTACCTACTTAAATGTTCTTAGATTAAGGACCTGCCGGAAACGCTGCGTGTACTAGTGGCTTTACAAGACTGTAATTACTATACTATGTATCCTCACAATCCCAATGTACCTTCTTGTATATACATAAATAAATAAATAAATAAAGACCTGAATAAAAAAAAAAAATATCTGAATACAAAATCTAAATCTAAGAATACATAGTTTTGTTCTTCAAACTCTGACTGTACCTTGTACTACCCTCTTGCCCAATATTAGTACTTAAGACATATATCTTCACCAGTATTGTAGCTTTTGTTCATATAAAACCTTGCTACAATGTACCTTGCAATATCTTAACATACTAAGAAGGTTAGGTTAGGTCGTGGTTTTCTATTCAGCTTTTCAGGTCAACTCAAATATTCACAATAAATTAGTATATCACATATGTACTTATTCATTAAGCAAAATATTGACTATAAGCAAGTGCGAGAACGGGTTGAAACGCTATACATGTTAGTGGCTTTGCATGAATGTAAAAAAATGTAAATACATGATTTACCTGAGGGCCACTAACCCTAGTGGCCTCGACGAGGACAGGACGCCGGCGGCTTGTCGAAGGTATTAATCGAGACATTATAAAAAAAGTCTCAGAAACGGTTGGTATACTTTCTAAAATCAGATATTATGTCCCAAACTCTGCTCTCCTCTCACTATACTACACGCTAAGCTATGCCAATCTTACATATGGTATATGTGCATGTGGTTCAACCACTGCTAACTACCTCACGCCCATCATCAACTAGCAAAAATCCATCAGAACAAAGAACAAACTCTGCTTTCAGACAACACTCACTCCCTCCCTGTTTAAATCCCTAAACTTGCTAAACATAAACTCACTCCACACATTCTTATGAGCCATATACATGTGTAAAACCTTTGGCCAGATTCACGAAACAGTTACGCAAGCACTTACGAACGTGTACATCTTTTCTCAATCTTTGACGGCTTTGGTTACATTTATTAAACAGTTTACAAGCATGAAAACTTGCCAATCAACTGTTGTTATTGTTATAAACAGCCTCCTGGTGCTTCGGAGCTCATTAACTGTTTAATAATTGTAAACAAAGCCGCCAAAGATTAAGAAAATATGTGCAGGTTCATAAGTGCTTGCGTAGCTGCTTTGTGAATGTGGCCCCTTGTTCCTAGATGCAAATCTTGTTCTGAAACTCTCCCTGGACAGATGTAATAGGACACATCATCTCCACACCAGAAATAAATATCTCTTTGATATCCCCAGAGTCAAACTTAATCTATGTAAACACTCTAGCAAATAAAGGGGACCTAGTATATGGAATTATTATATATATATATATATATATATATATATATATATATATATATATATATATATATATATATATATATATATATATATATATATATATATATATATATATATATATATATATATATATATATATACACAAGAAGGTAATGTTTATGAGAGTACATAGCATTGATGTTTTTACATTCTTGTTTCGGACAGGTCCTTAATCTAACAGATCATTTTAAGTAGGTAATTTATAGCAAAATTAAAGAAAAAGTTAACAGGTATATTGTAAGATAATTTCAAGAAAATTAGTAGATATATTTTAGTAAAGTTTTAGAATTATCAAGAGGTACATTGTAGCATAATTTGAGGATTAAATAAGATGATAGCAATGATTACAAAGGTAAAAAGTTGAGGACAAGTTGAGTTAAGATTGTAAACATTCCTTCCATGAAAAATTCAGCCCGTTCTCACGATTTGCCACTACGTAAAGAACACGACTGTTTTGGCCTAGCCAGAAATGTACGCTCCCAATCAACCCACCTACCCTATCCAGCCGATGGATAGAACACGTCAATTTGATATACAATGACGCCACAGTGGATAGTTGATCCATTGACGTGCACTGATCATCTGTCAGACAGGCTAGCCACTACAGGACAATGAGCTCTCTCATGGTGATCCAGGAAGTTCCTTATGGTCACCTCTACTAGCTTTATTCTGCATGTGCCGGACGTCTCATATGAGGCAGTCTATCCTCATCAACCATGGTCAAACCCCTAGTTCATCATTTTTGTATTATAAGGGGAAAGCGCCAAGCCACCACGATTATACAGCACTGGGAAAGGGGTCAGGATAAGGATTTGGGATGGGACGGTGGGAAGGAATGGTGCCTAACCACTTGTGTGGACGGTCTGGGATCGAACGCCGATCTGCATGAAGCGAGACTTTTATGAATGAAAAGGTGTTTACACACGTGGTTTGCAGTTGATGACAGTTGAGAGCCGTTGGAACAGTGATTTGTTGACGACCTCTGTTCGAATCGCAAGTCTATAAAGAACCGGGCCCCAGCCAGTCCTCCACAGAAAGGCCCCAAAGACCATTCCACCCACCCGCCAACCCCCCCCCCCACAGCTGTTTATAAATGCAAAACAGTTTACACACGACTCCAAACTGCTGACGTCCGAACACTTCCGGAACAAGTGCTTCACTGACGACTGGTGTTCGAACCCCCACGCTGTAAATGCTTCACCCACGTACTACAAATACCAATAATTGACTTGTGAGAGTTTGGTCCACCAGGCTGTTGCTTGGAGCGGCCCGCAGGCCCACATATACCTGCTTGATGGGGTTCTGGGAGTTCTTCTACTGCCCAAGCCCGGTCCGAGGCCAGGCCTCCATCCCCAGGAAGCAGCCCGTAGCAGCTGTCTAACTCCCAGGTACCATTTACTACTAAGTGAACAGACCCATCAGGGTGAAAGAAACTCTGTCCACGAATACCGAGCGCTGTCTACTGAGCCGTCAGGACCCCTATGGCCATAACTAACAAAAGTGTACCACATTAGGCTTCGAAATCTTGGTTCTGCAAGCTCTTTGTTTTATACTTCCCCCTATCCTAGCCCCCAGCACCCAGCCCCCAGCACCCAGCACCCAGCCTCCAGCAGCCAGCCCCCAGCACACCCAGCACCAGCCCCCAGCACACCCAGCA
>WNGS01161737.1:0-26487 GCA_020271785.1 Procambarus virginalis | reverse complement strand
TTGAAGCCAGAAGAGTGAGTCCAAGCCACTCGCCTCCTCGCCAACAGAGGGGTGAGATGACCATTCCACAAGATGTTTCCTGGATAAGGGTAAAACACTCAAAATATAATTAACGAACTGTCTAACATGTAACCTAATTAATGAACCAGTTAATATATCACATAATTAATCATCTAACAATTAATGAACCCACTAACATACCACATAATTAATGAGGTATGTAATGTAAAAGAGGTCTAGATGTGTTTCAATTGTATAGGCAATCAAGCCTTAAGATGTCGATGTCAACAATGTAGTGAGGCTCGAATAACAGGACAGACAAGGATAAACCCCTAAACCATTTACTGAGGGGCCACTTGGTGGCTCCCTGTAACTAGATGCTCTGGTTAGCTCCCCCACCTATTGAGTCACACCATGCCCTAGCGTGTCAATAAAAGCCCAGAGTGCAATACGGACACCTGTATTGCATGCAAATCGGTTTGTGGCACACCTCAAAGGTATGCAAAGTCTTACAACCCACTCTTTGTTGTTATTCCATCTGGGAATGTCATCCAGAGATAGAATCAAACACTTGAGGGAAAGGCCAATTGGTATTGGTACTACAGTATTGCTTTTAAAGATAGAAATCCAAAGATGTTATGAATAAACTGGAAAGTAGAGGTGAAAATATATGTGAGATAAAAACACTGAAAGCTTCTAAGCATGAGAATTTAGATGATCTGTTTGGCAATAATTTATGCAGTACTGGAGCTGGCTGTTGGTGGTGCACCATCAGTCTGAAGTTCAGATAATGGATAACGGCATTAACCAATGGATACTCAACATATCACTTCACGATGACGGGACAAGTTTAACAGGTGGTATATCATAGCAACATAAGAGCATTTTGCTGTCTGTGAGTTATCAAGACTAGCCTATATTACAAACAAAAATTGATAATTTTTTTGTCATTATTTATAGGCATACAAAATCACTTTGGGTTAGCCTCACCCAACTTTTTCCCCATACCCTCCATGTGTCACCCACCAGGAGAAATAATAATAACAATAATTCATCGTGTCAGCGGACAGGAGGCTAGAGTGTATTCATACATGTAGTAGGTACTCAGTGAGTAGGTACTGAGGAGTTAGTCAGCTTGTTGTGAGGTTACATCCTGGGCGGGGCCAGTAATTCAGCCTGAGGGTCAGGGGGGAAGGGGGGCAGGGGGAACCTCGATAAAAAATTCAAACGTATATGGATACACTCTGGCTTCCTGTCCCCCTGACACAATGAATTATATGCAGTGTCTCTGGACTTGAAAACCTTCTTGTTTAGATTTTTAAATCATGTTTGCTAATTTCTCATATGCTGCTGAAGTTATCCTGTTCACATGAGCTTCTGGTGTTAGTGTTGGGATTACCCAGGTCTTTTTCTCTTGTTGTTTCTTGTAATTGTGTTCTCCCTTATGGTATAGTTAAATATATGTCTCCTATCTCTATTAGCCATTTTCATTACTTTACACTTACAGTATTTGGCGGTCATTTATCTGCCCACTCATTAAGTTTGTCAAGGTCTTCTTACAACACTTTACAGTCCTCTTCAGTTCTATCTCCCATCACTAACGTTGCATCATTTGCAAACAATGACATGTACGAGCTCACTCCCTGCCAGGTCATTTACATAAATTAAAAAGAGCAATGGTTCTAGGACAGAGCCCTATGGAACACCACTTTCCAATCCTCTCTAATCTGACATATCTCTGACTATGACCCTTTGTTTCCTGTCTATCAAGTACTCCCATACCCAGTCCAATGCCTTTCCCGTTATTCCTGCTTTCTGGGGAAAGCCCCTTGGACGCACTGAAGCTATACACAGAGATGGTACCATCTACTAGGTCGCATCAGCCGTGTAGTTCTGTACACCTACTAGTGACCAGAGCCAGAACCTGTCCTTTCCTCCCCCCCCCACCTGTCCAACCACTCGGGCTGGGCGGTAGAGCGACGGCCTCGCTTCATGCAGGTCGTCGTTCAATCCCCGACCGTCCAAGTGGTTAGATACCATTCCTTTCCCTCTTCCCAATCCTTATCCTGACCCCTTCCCAGTGCTATATAGTCGTAATGACTTGGTGCTTCCCCCTGATGATTCCATTCCATTCCTCCCCCCCCCCCACCTCAAAAGAGCCAGAGGAAGCAGTGACATTTTTTATGCCCTCAAATGAACGAAAACGTCAGCAAATAAAAACAAACCACTGCTGGATGCAAGAGAGACCAAAGCCTCAAAACCTGCCTAAAGAACTCCCCCAAATTTGTAAACAAATAATCAAATTCTTTCTAGTGTGAGCTCAATCGCTCCACCTCCCCCACTTGTTTGTAGGGGAGGGGAGGAAGTAGCTCACCATCTGCCGGGGTCTGACCTGTCATTCTTTCGCTGATGTAGTGGGTACCAGGTAGCTTCTCTTCTGTGCTGGCTCCAGTGTTCGACCTGATCAGTTAAATGGTGTGGTGTTTGCCCTTGTGGCTGTTCCTGTCTACTGCGGTGTAGTGTGAGCCAAGCTTTAGGAGTGCTTGGAGCTGCATGTGCTCAGGGTTTCCTTCCCCTAGCTCCCTTGCACTGCCCTTAACATTGCCAGAGTTATTTTCTCTGGAGTGTTTGGGAGTTGCTTCTTTTAAGAGGTCCTCCTCTCTTGTGTTGGCCGTCGCCCAGGGTGAGTCAGGTGTCTGGTGGCTTTCTGGTTGGGTGTGACTTTGGCTGGTGGGGTGCACTGGTGGTTCACACGCTTCCTTCAGCTTGATGAGGTTGGCCTTCACAGCCACATGAACCAGCCTGGATCAGCTTACTTTTAGGTCCAGCACAGCAATCCCAGTGCCCAGGTGTTCTGCTTGGTTTACCCTTCAGGCCCTGGAAATTCCATGCAGATTCAGTGGTCCTATGGATATTCCCTTTCAACCTGCTCTCACATTGGTTGAATTTGTGGGCTGATCGACATCCGTGCCATGGGTCGACATTCATGTGTTCTGCCTTCACTATGATGCTTGTGGAGTCGGTGACACCTTCAGCATCAAGTCCTGTGAAGTTTGATCCCCCATGGAGCTCTCTTTTCAAACCCTCCTGATGCCATTTGGGCATCGCAGGCAGCTTCAGCTTTACTTGTTAGCTTTGCCACCAGCAGTCTAGGTTATATGCCTGACTGGATGACCTGGAGCTGTCGTGACTGGTGCTCAGGGTCCTGGAATAGTGGGTATTGGAGATTGTCACTGACTTTATGGTTGCCTTTGCCAGTGAGGTGCCATAAAAAATGTTACTGCTCCCTGTTCCTCTGTGAAGGGGCCAGGTTCTGGCACTAGTCCCTCGTTAGGTCTATAGAACTCCCCGGCTCGTGTAACCTAGTAGATGATACCATCTTAAAGAATAGCTTCAGGGAGCTACTGGGGGCTTACCAAGGAATTAGCATTTCATTGCATGCAATGCTTTTCTTTCTCAGGTAAGTAAGTATAAGTTAAGATGATTTCTGACTCCTGTTAGCAGGCTGAGAGCTTTTCCTTCCCATAGCCCATGGGAAGGTTTATACCTTACCAATTAGTTGTCCCAGCAACATGACCTGCCAATCAGTTAACAACTAGGTACTGCAGAGTGAACAGAGGCAAACTTGGCTCTCCATCTTGTTTACTGTATTCATTTTTTGTGAGGAATTGTATGAAAAGCATTTTGGTAGTCTAGAAAGATGCAATCTACCTATCCTTGAACAAATCCACAAGGGCCGTGATGAGGGGTTAAAGCTATGTCCGGGATGATCCCAGACGCGCCTTAGTTGACTGTGTCACAACGTGGTAAGAGAATTGCAACCTGGAGTGGATTCGTCTGTGCTTCGGAGAAACTGTAGGGGCCTTGTGAGGGCAGTAGCACTCCAGGTTGCAATTCTTTTACCGTGTCGTGGTGCAGTCGACTAAGGCGTGTCTGGGATCATCCCGGATGTAGGTTCGAACCCTCGTCACGGCCCTTGTGGATTTGTTCATTTTATGCATCACACTATTGTGATGTCTGTGTGTCCCTATCCTTCCTTCCTTTGCCTTAGCTTGGTGACCCCTGTCACAGAATTTAATTAAGTTTGTTTTGATTTTTCCTTTCTGAAGCCATGTTCCTGTTGTAAAATTTACTCCTCCCAAATTTTCTACAATTCTTTTTTCTGATGAATTTTTCTAAATCTTGCATGAATTTTATATTAATGACACTGGTTTATAGTTTAGTGCTTTACGTTTGTCCCATTTCTCGAATATTGAAACTACATTTACCTTTTTCCAGGTTTCTGGTAGCTCTCCCATCTCAAGTGAAATATTGAACACTTAATGGATAACACAAGGTTAAGTGAGAAGGTGGTGGAGGCCAAGACCGTCAGCAGTTTCAAAGCGTTATATGACAAAGAGTGCTGGGAAGACGGGACACCACGAGCCTAACTCTCATCCTGTAACTACACTTAGGTAATTACAAGATCCCTGCAGCTTCCTTCAGTAACCAGTGTGATATCTGGTCTGGTCCTATTGCTTTTGTTACATCCAGTTCCTCCGGGTGTCCTTTTACAGTGTGATATCTGGTCTGGTCCTATTGCTTTTGTTACATCCAGTTCCTCCGGGTGTCCTTTTACAGTGTGATATCTGGTCTGGTCCTATTGCTTTTGTTACATCCAGTTCCTCCAGGTGTCCTTTTACAGTGTGATATCTGGTCTGGTCCTATTGCTCTTGTTACATCCAGTTCCTCCAGGTGTCCTTTTACCTCTTCTACCTTAACTTGTATTCTGTCTAGTGTTGTTTCTGGTAGTCTGTTGTCACCCCGTACGTGGTCACCAATCTGGTACTGACTTATAGCCCTCCTGGAACCTCTTGTTAAGCTCTTCATAAGCTTGTCACTCTCCAAGAGCATTCTTCCCTGTCCCCCGCTGTCTAATCCCATGGTCACGTATCATTGTTTTCCTCCATATATAGCTGTGCAACAGCTTAGGTTGGCTCTTTGCTTTTGCCACAATGTCATTCTCAAATTGCTGCTCTTCTGCCCTCCTGATTCCTGTGTACTCATTCCTGGACCTCTTTATTACCTCCCTATTTGCATCTGTACCCATGTCCTTATACATTTTCCATGCCTTTTCTGTCTCCTACTTTTCCTCTTTACACACAGGTGCATCCAACAGCCTGATTAACCAGACGACCCACTGCGAGGCCTGGTAGGAGACCAGGCCATGAGGCTGATGATCCCCAGAACCTCCGCAAGGAAACACAAGGTAAGGTAGGTAGAGCGTGGAAGAAAGGGGGAGAGGGTGAAAGAAAGGTGGGGAGGGTGAAAGGTGAAAGAAAGGTGGGAGAGGGGGTGAAAGAAAGGTGGAGTGCATGAGAGAGAGTGGAAGGATGGGGAGGGGGAGAAATATGAAGAGGGTGGAAGAGGGGGGGGGGAAAGAGATGAAAGATGGGGGAGAGAAGAGGAGAAGGGGGACGGGGGAGAGATGAGAGATGGGGAGTTTGAGAGGAAGAAAGCTGGCCATAGCTGGAGTACCTCATCGAGTTATTTTATTTATTTATTTATATTGTAAACCAGAAGGTACATTGAGAGCACATAGCATTGGTGTTCTAAGTCTTGCTTGCAAAGCCACTAACATGCATAGTTATGCATAATTTATATAAATTGATAAAATATTTGTGCCTGAATATGCATGAAAATTTATTGTATCACTAGTCATAAGAAAAATACAGACACCTTGGTAATAAATAGCCAAAGATGGCAAATTTGTGTAGTAATTTGGATTTCATGTGTATTCAGATTGGGTCTGGAATATCCTGTACAAGTAATCCAAAGTTTGGAGGTACCCCTGCATTTACATTTCAAATTACTATTAATTATATATGCAAATTTTTTGGTACTTATGGAACCTATCTCGTGTTCTAAATTTTGCCCGATTGACTTAATGTCAACAAATTTGGAACGTGTGCCTGCCATAAGTTTGGGACTCTGTAACAATTTTGTTCAGTGGCTTATCACACTTTTGCAATAAATTGTGATGGCTTTTGCAAGACATCACAATTATAATTCTATGTATGAATAATAAAATTAGATATGCTATTACTGAAGTTGCAACTAATTCCTTTCATCTTCTTTTTTTGGTGCATTCAACCTTCATTAAAAATTTTGCATCACTGGAAATATATAGCCCAACACACGAAAAGAAAAGTACGTAAGGATGTTATGGTCCGTCACATTGTCAAGTTATGACATGTGGCTGGCTTATTTGTTAATGTCGCATTATTGTGACATTCTCTGCAGGTGAGGAATTAGACCTGTGTATGTAGAAACATGTCAAAGTACAGCATTGCACTTACATTCCTTCTATTACTGCAAAAACTGGAGCTCCCTCGGAACCCATGATGCACCTGGCATCGGTCAACATAATATCTCCAGCAGTGTTCCCGACATTACTGATGATACCACTACTAAGAGAGTTGAGGAACACACCCGGCACCAGAGAGCCAAAAGGAGAGCTCTCTACATACACAGTCGTACCTGCAAGCATAAATGTAGTCAAGTCTAACAATAAATGTGGTATAAAATATTTAACTGGCGTCGATATCATTATAAATAATGATATCATTATAACGATATCATTATAAATAATCGGCGATGAGCCACATTGCAACACCTCTGTGACTCTTATATTTCAAAATACTAATAATTTTAAAGTACACATACCTTTACTACTAAAACTTGAGAGAGAGAGCATTCTTTTAGCAAGACTAATAACCTCTTCATTGGAAGCCTTCATGACCATGTCATTACTCTTATCATCATCTGGTAACAACTGCAGGACCACAAAAGTGGAGAAGATAAGTCTCTCAAGAGCACCAACATATTCCTTCTTCTCATTCTCTATCAGCTTCCATCCTTGAGAAGCTGGCATTATCCTTGCAAGACTTTCCTTTACGCCTGGCTGAACAAATATCATATCGACGCTGGCTGGGAGAGAGAAGTGGTCGGAGGATGACATCTCTAGTGAAGCGGAGACTTGAAAACTTGCACCATCATAAAGGGGTGTCTTATTTTCTTCTCCAATTGGAAATGGAGAACTTGCATTTTCTCTTTTAAGTTCATTATCACCGCTCTTAGATTTCAATAGCTTCTTAAAACACCACCTGTTATCTTGAGCAGAATCAAATGCCGAATTAAAATGTTCTCCAGGTAAGAAAACTTGGAAGTGGGATCTAGTAGCTTGAAGGACTGTGCTCAATAAATCTCCTCCTTTTCTGGTGTATACGCAGCCTTTTGATACAAGTTCCTGAACAAGTGGCTGGGCTTTTTTATTCATCAAAACATCAATTACAATTGTGCCATGAGTAAGGATTATACCATTTCCCATGTAAATCCCAGAGCAGCTAAGGCTTTCTTTAGAACTGTCCTCCTGGCTAGAGTATTCTACTATGACACCAAACCCTCCCATTATGCAATATAGTATTCTAATTTCCACTATCGTCAAGCTGAATTAAAGCAATTTGTTCTTTAATGTACATACAACACACACATGGTAAATACAGTTATGAAAACAGAGTACCACTCTCAGTAGTCAGATTTCTAATTTTATTAACATTCAAATTTACAAGTCTTAATTGTTCACTGCTAAGAAATCATATATATATACACAGTTCTTTTACAATATTACGGTAAACACATTTGTTAAAACATTGCTACTGCAGTATATATGATCTTGAAATCATTTCTGTTCTTCTTCTAAAGCTTTCAGAAGTTCTTTTTCTCTCCTCTCATGAATTTTCTTTATGCATTCTTCAATTTCCTGGAAGGAAGAAAAAATAAGATGATGCATATGAAATACTTCAACAAATGTGTAAATATTTAATTCAAAATAATCTACCAGAAATTTCAACTAAATATTTCTAGTTTGCAAACTGGAGGTGGTAAAGTTGGGTAATGGTAAGCTTTCCACCCCTGCTCACTGGGTAATGGTAAGCTTTCCACCCCAGCTCACTGGGTAATGGTAAGCTTTCCATCCCTGCTCACTGGGTAATGGTAAGCTTTCCATCCCTGCTCACTGGGTAATGGTAAGCTTTCCATCCCTGCTCACTGGGTAATGGTAAGCTTTCCACTCCCGCTCACTGGGTAATGGTAACCTTTCCACCACCCAGGGCGCAGGCGGCTAAGTGGACAGAACACTGGACGCGTGATCCTGTGGTCCCGGGTTCATTCCTGGGCGCAGGCGGCTAAGTGGACAGAACACTGGACGCGTGATCCTGTGGTCCCGGGTTCATTCATTACTGGGCGCCGGCGAGAAACAATGGGCAGAGTTTCTTTCACCCTGATGCCCGTGTTACCTAGCAGTAAATAGGTACCTGGGAGTTAGTCAGCTGTCAGGGGCTGCTTCCTGGGGGTGGAGGCCTGGTCGAGGACCGGGCCGTGGGAACACCAAGCCCCAAAATCATCTCTAGATAACCTGAAGATCGCTCACTGGGTGATGGTAACCATTCCAACACCGCTCACTGGACGGTGGTGGTGGTGCGTATAATAAACAAATCAAATGATGAAACTAGCTCACTGCAAATGTTAGTTGCTTAGTGTGGGAGTATGTCTCCCAAGATCCTCCCACAGCTGACTTGAATGGCTCATTGCAGTGCACAGTGCACTGATCTTGTGCACAAAGCCTATTTCCCTTAATCCTGGATAGTTTTCTGGCATGTTGGGTATCTCCAGAATGCCCACTTAACCAGGAACACTTTTAAAATACGTAGGCCGCCGTATGTCTAGGCAGGAAGTCGATACAGGAAGAAGTTAAGCATACTGTCCATCAAGGGTCAGTGAGTACATGACTGGTGCCCGCGTGGGACCGAGGGGAGACGCCAGCAGCGTCTGACCTCTGGGGTCAACCGGCGCGATGTTGAATAACAGCTATGACGTGTTCATGACGTCACTCCTGCTACTGCTCATCGAACGAGCTAATATGATTGGTTCCCGCTCATTTGCTGCAATGCTATTGGTCAATTGTAACTTTTGTGTGTGCCCACGAGATGCCCGGAGCTTCAGGCAAGATTCATTCTTGTGAGGGATCTCTTGCAAAGTGGACGTGTTCTGTTCTACCGGCCAATAGACTGAACACCGTCTAACCCTCACCGTCAAGTTAACTCAGCGTCTTTGCGATATACCACACACTCGCCAGAATCACGAGTGCGAATATATGGTTTAGAAGCCTAAAGTGACAAATCTCCAGAGCGAAACAGACTGGTATCAGGTAACCCCTGGTGACAAAGATCGTCGTGAGTGACCTAGAGTGAACTAAGGCAGTGCCGCCGCCTAAGTAATCTGTGTGTGACATTACCACAGTGTACAGTGTAGTGCATGGTACCGCCACTCATCCTGAGCGTGTACCTCAGTACCTCGAGCGCCCGCCGCCACCCTAGCTCCTACGTGACGTCACCACCTCACGCACCGTCAGTGCCAGTGTGCGCGCGTGTGTCTGTCTGTTAAGCATACAGCATGCTTTACTCACGAAATCATCTCAAGATACTGCGAGTACCCTCCGTGTCTACGAGCGAAACCAGCTATCAGGCCACCTACGAGTGCTTGTATAAACGAGTCTGAGTGAGTGCGTAAGGAAAGGTACCTTATCTGTAAGTACAAGATCTTGTCATTGTTTATTGTGTCTGTGTTGATCTGAGGGATCAACCACAGTTCTCACCTTCTTATACCTGTCAAAGGTTATAGGTGAATCGACGGTGTATGCGTGTTTATCTGTGTGGTATCACTGCATTTCACTCGTCTGTGAATGTGAGCTTCACATACACCACACATTTAGTATTGTGTGATTATTATTGTGTTATTGCATATCATCATTACCGAGTATCCGGTTGGAACTCTTGTGATCCCTTTGCATACCGGCAGTTAGGTTGCCGTGTTAGTGATTGGCTGTCAACTGTCAACTGTTAGGTGTTTCTCCACGAGTGGATACGAGTCGATTAGCCAGACGTCAAGAGTCTCGCTAATGCAACCATAGCTTTGCTGACGCCAATCGAAAGTAAATCAAGCACCCTGTGTATTAGTGGTTAAGTTAGTAAATAAACTACTGTTAAGCTTTATGCGGTGTTTCCGTTGAACCACTTCTGAATACTGCCAATATTACTCCAGCCTTCAGCTCTAAGTGTCTTCAACACCGAGTTGCCTGTAAGTCACTAAACTATAAATTTGATGAGGACCCTAGGAGTCCCTTAAAGTGTTACATCATTGAGGAGATTCCAACGACCAACGTGGAGCAGGACCAGGTGAGGCTAGTCTGAGAAGAGACCCACAAGGACTCTAACTCGACCTTGCTCCCAGGCCCTGTACGGTTGCTCTCGTATTTTCTATTCTGCTAATTCCGACAGCTTCGTGAAGCGTCTGCCTCATGTACATTGGCGACGTACGCATTGCAGTCGTGACAGCAAAAAAAAAGAAAACCCCCACACTTAGCTAAGAGACCATACATGTGGTTTTTCTTGAACCCATTGTTGATATATGCACTGAACTGTGTAACTAGCTTACCAAGACTATAACTTAGGTAAATGAATGTTGGAGTTCAGTCTCTGAGCCCATTATTTGCCTCTGTATCCTATTTCCACTACCATCCACAGGACGGGAATAGGGTGCATAATAAACAAACTGAATTATACTAAAACTTGTATTACAGCAGGCCTCAGTTACTCCCTGTGGCAGAGTAAGGGTCCATGCAGGTACTATGCACATGTCAGTCTCTCGTGAACCTGTGTTCCACAGTAACAAGGAATGTTCAAATGATCGTACCTACTTTGGCTTCCACTTCGAAGATGAAATTCAATCCACTACCAGGGAAGCTGCTTGCAATAATACGAAAAGTCTGAATCAGTGAACTCGGCAAATTCTTCAAGATATAAATGTCATCAAAAGGACTGCTATTTTGCCCTCTGCAAGTCAGCTGACTGTGTCTGTGATCAAAGTACAATACAATGTTACAAATCAAAGAAAGAACTTGAAGAATTCACACACGAATGGGTAGTGAACAAGCGGAAAACTATCCGAGTGCCTTTGGATTGCAGAGCCCTATAGAATAAACAAACAGGTGCACAGTGGTAAGCACAGACAGGTCACACCCACAAGGTCCTGGGTGTAATTCCT
Source organism: Procambarus virginalis (assembly GCA_020271785.1). NCBI lineage: Eukaryota > Metazoa > Arthropoda > Malacostraca > Decapoda > Cambaridae > Procambarus > Procambarus virginalis. The sequence continues at coordinate 15,345 of WNGS01161737.1, read as the reverse complement.
GAAGTATAACACCAAAAGTATTTGGGTAATGTTCTTTTACCTGATGCATTTATTCACCTAGACGTATATAGGTGCCCAAAAGCAACTGTAGTGGGTAACATTCTGAGGAAGGTCAGTAGTTGGCATGGGGGGGGGGGGGACATCGATAAGCCTAATGGCTTCCTGTAACCAACTATGGGAAACCATAAAGTAAAGCATCTATTTGACATCCTGCCCGGTTTGAAACTGGTTACATAAGTTACCAAACAAACGTGGGTTACGTTGGTAGGTAAAGAGCTCTGGAGATGGATCCAATGCTATCGTGGAACTAAACCATCAAATGTCAAAAGAAGAACACACCAAAAGAAGTACCAAAGTAGAAGAGCCCTCAGGGCCAACAAAGATCATATTATGCAGTTTCAAGGCTGGCAGTGAGCTAGCCATCACTGGAAACAATAAAGGATTCTCAACCAAACCTGGCCAACAGGATACACTAGGCAAATTAAATTTAGGTAGTGCCGGAGCCCCTCGGGTGCACAACGGAACATGCGGCACCTTCTAAAGTTCAAACGAAGATGGGAAGCAAGCCGACTCGGAGCAAGTTCCAGACAGAAGAGAGATGCCAAGGTTTAGCCCCAAGATAAAAGTCTTAAAAGACACTGCTATGGTAGTGGCCTAAAGCAAACTAGAAAATCACAATGGTAGAAAATCCTGCAACAAAGCTGAAGAGAAGAGCAGTAGGTAAAGAATGAAACTGGTCCATGCCATGAAGTAAGCACTAAAACAGAGCACACCTTTCGAAAACAGAAAACAGTGGGCAAGTTTTCGATTGGGCAGCAGAAAATAACATGACGTTTAACAGTGATAAATTCCAGGTACTCAGTTACGGAAAAAATGAGGATCTGAAACATAATACAAGGTAAAAAACACAATCGAATCTGCCCATAGTAGGAAAACAGCATGTCAAGGAATGGGAATAATAATGTCCGACGACCTAACGTTTAGGGAGCATAACCAAGCAAATATTGCGGCAACCAGAAAAATGATAGGATGGATTACGAGAACTTTCAAATCCAGGAATCCCATCACAATGGTTGTACTCTTCAAGTCACTTGTGTTGTCCCGTCTTGAGTACTGCTCAGTACTCACTTCCCCTTTCAGAGCAGGAGAAATTGCTGAAATAGAGAGAATACAGAAAACATATATGGCATGCATAGACGCGATAAAGCACCTAAATTATTGGGATCATCTCAAAGCTCTCCAAATGTACTCACTAGAAAGGAGACGAGAGAGATACCAAATAATATACACATAGAAAATACTGGAGGGCCAGGTCCCAAATCTACACAGTAAAATAACAACATACTGGAGTGAACGATATGGAAGAAAATGCAAAATAGAACCAGTGAAGAGCAGAGGTGCCATAGGCACAATCAGAGAACACTGTACTAATATCAGAGGTTCACGGTTGTTCAACATCCTCCCAGCGAGCATAAGAAATAGTGCCGGAACAACCATGGACATCTTCAAGAGGAAACTGGATTGTGTCCTCCAATGAGTGCTGGATCAACCGGGCTGTGGTGGGTATGTGGGCCTGCGGGCCGCTCCAAGCAACAGCCTAGTGGACCAAACTCTCACAAGTCAAGCCTGGCCTCGGGCCAGGATTGGGGAGTAGAAGAACTCCCAGAACCCCATCAAGCAGGTATCAAGCAGGTACCTATGCAGAACTGGTAGCAGTGGGCATGTATGCAGGCCACAAACGAGGGTACCTATGCAGAGCTGGTAGCAGTGGGCTTGTATGCCAGGCCACAAACGAGGATATCTATGCAGAACTGGTAGCAGTGGGCATGTATGCCAGGCCACAAACGAGGATATCTATGCAGAACTGGTAGCAGTGGGCATGTATGCCAGGCCACAAATGAGGGTACCTATGCAGAACTGGTAGCAGTGGGCATGTATGCCAGGCCACAAACGAGGGTACCTATACAGAGCTGGTAGCAGTGGGCATGTATGCCAGGCCACAAACGAAGATACCTATACAGAGCTGGTAGCAGTGGGCATGTATGCCAGGCCACAAACGAGGGTACCTATACAGAGCTGGTAGCAGTGGGCATGTATGCCAGGCCACAAACGAGGGTACCTATACAGAGCTGGTAGCAGTGGGCATGTATGCCAGGCCACAAACGCGGGTACCTATACAGAGCTGGTAGCAGTGGGCATGTATGCCATGTATGCCAGGAACAACTGTAGTATTGTAGTATTGAGTACATTATTATTGAGCATTGTAGTACAGGTTGATGGTAGTGAGTGGTGTCCCAGAGAACATAAAGATATAGTGCTCTTGAAAAATAGGTGAGATAACAGGAATGTGCTAAGGGAAGTGAAAAATCGGATGAGAAAAAGTTGCCCCTAGTGTTTACAGTGCAGAGAACGACATTCAAGATGGCCACTGACAAGTGGAAAAGCAAAACAGAGCTTGATTTTGAGGGATTCAATGAAGAAAGCATTGATATTAGCAGTCTACATAACAAGTTGGTAAATTTAGATAGTATAGTGAACTCTCATGTAGAAATAATTCGTAAATTGAAAGAAAGTAATGACCATTGAATAGCAAAGTTTTATGTCTTGAGGATATAGTGAAAGACTTGCGCAAGGATAAGAATAAATTGGAAACAAAGTGCAAAGACATGGAAGAAGAAAATAAACTCTTAAAAATAGCTTTGGAAGAAGTTAAAGTAAATTTAAGCATAAATGACTACAATAGGTTAGGCAAGGAAATTCAACAGGAGAAACAGCTTTTGTCAGCACAGATGGAGGAAGTTACACAGGGTATAGAACAGTGCAAGAAAGATATGCAACTCACCTATGCACAAGTGGCCAAGGAGAAGGAAAGAATTGAAGAAGCTGTAAAGGAAGTCAAACACTGCAGCAATCAAGATAAAACAAACATTAGGCTAGAAGTGAGGAAAGAATTGGCATCTAACCCGAAGTTGGTGCAAAACACAGTTGATCGGAGTAAGTCCCTGATCATTTTTGGTTGCAAAGAAAAGGAGATAACATCTAGGTCAGAAAGAGCTGTCGAAGAAGCTAAAGTAGTAGATAAAATTGTTGGCCTCGTAGAAGGTCTCACTACCATAGAGAATGTGTGCGACTACAGGAGAATAGGCAGGTACGTAAAAGGGAAAGATCGACCTTTGAGGATCACCCTAAACGGTGCCAAACAGATGGAAGAAGTACTAAGGAATGCTAGAAAATTGCAAAGTGATGAGGATGGGAAAGGGTGGTCGTTAAGACGAGATCTTTCAAAAGAAGACAGAGAGAAGCTGAAACTGAACCTCGCCGAGGCAAAACGTTTAAATGAGAACAGGAATGAAGAAGAAATCAATTCTTTTTTCTACAAAGTGTTAGGGGTAGGCAAACCAGTAAAGTGGTACATAAAGGCAAACCAACAAAATCATTAGAGAGAGGAGGAGTGAAGAATAAGGAGAGGGGGAATAAGTTCCTGAAGATTGCATACACCAACATAGATGGAGTGAGATCGAAGATACTGGAGTTAAGTGATGTAATACAGCTGCAGACACCAGACATTGTTGCACTCACGGAGACAAAACTTGAAGATGTTATTTTAAATGAGGTCATATTCCCAAGGGGCTACTCAATTTGGAGACGGGACAGAAAAATTAGGAAAGGCGGTGGCGTTGCTGTGCTGGTAAAAGAACACCTAAAGGTGAAGGAAATAATGACTGCCAATCCACAAGAAGTTGACATAATAGCACTAGAGATCTGCCATGAGGATGATAAACTAATGATAATAAATGCATATAGTCCACCGCCAAGCAGCACATGGTCAAAGGAGGAGCTAGATAGTAAACGAGAAGGTCTTATAACAATAATGAGAGAGATTATAGCGAGAGCGGATAACGATAGATCACGACTGTTGATAGTCGGTGACTTCAACTTGAAATCCATAGACTGGGAAGCATATGAAGCTAAAACAGAAGATTTTTGGACCTGTAGATTTGTAGACCTCATCCTGGAAACATTCTTGTATCAACATGTTAAAGAAGCTACGAGGATGAGGGAAGGGGACGTTCCCTCCATGCTAGATTTGATATTTACCAGGAAGGAGGAAGAGATATTTGACATTCAGTACCTTCCTCCCTTGGGTAAAAGTGACCATGTCTTTTTGGGAATAAAGTATGCAATGCGTTATAATCTGGAAGAAAATAAGGAGGTTGAAGCAGTTGAAAAACCAGACTTCAGGAGAGGACATTATGGTGACCTTAGAAATTTTTTTAGTGAGTATAATTGGACAGACTTGATGCTAGGCAAGGAAGTGAATGAGATGTATGTCAAGTTTTGTGAAATATATGATAAAGGCACAAAAAAATTTATACCAAAACAGAGATGCAGAACTAGAAAACAGGATTGGTTCAATAGAAATTGCGAGAGGGCTAGAGACCAAAAGACACAAAAATGGAATCAATACAGGAAGAGGCCGAACCCCCAAACATACCAGCGATACAAAGATGCGAGAAACAACTACACGGCAGTGAGGAGAGAGGCAGAAAGAAATTTTGAAAAAGGGATTGCAGACAAATGTAAAACAGAACCAGGTCTATTCTATAAATTCATAAACAACAAATTGCAGGTAAAGGATAATATTCAGAGGTTGAAAATGGGAAATAGATTCACGGAAGATGAAAAGGAAATGTGTGAAACACTAAACGAAAAGTTCCAAAGTGTGTTTGTACAAAATGAAATCTTTAGGGAACCAGACACAATAAGAATTCCAGAGAACAACATAGAGCACATAGAGGTGTCTAGAGACGAAGTGGAAAAAATGCTAAAGGAGCTAGGTAAGAACAAAGCAGTTGGTCCAGATGGAGTTTCACCATGGGTTCTGAGAGAATGTGCACCTGAGCTCAGTATTCCACTTCAACTGATTTTTCAGGCATCCCTGTTTACAGGAGCTGTAGCTGATGTGTGGAAAAAGGCTAACATAGTTCCAATCTACAAAAGTGGAAACAGGGAAGACCCCCTTAATTATAGACCTGTATCATTGACAAGTGTAATAGTCAAAATATTGGAAAAAATAATTAAAACTAAATGGGTAGAACACCTCGAGGAAAACGATATAATATCAGACAGACAGTATGGTTTTCGATCTGGAAGATCCTGTGTAACGAACTTGCTCAGTTTTTATGATCGAGCCACAGAGATTTTACAAGAAAGAGATGGTTGGGTTGACTGCATCTATCTGGACCTAAAAAAGGCTTTCGACAGAGTTCCCCATAAGAGGTTGTTCTGGAAACTGGAACATATTGGAGGAGTGACAGGTAAGCTACTAACATGGATGAAAAATTTCCTAACTGACAGAAAAATGAGGGCCATAATCAGAGGCAAGGTATCGGATTGGAGGAATGTCACGAGTGGAGTACCACAGGGTTCAGTTCTTGCACCGGTAATGTTCATTGTCTACATAAATGATCTACCAGTGGGAATACAGAATTACATGAACATGTTTGCTGATGATGCTAAGATAATAGGGAAGATAAGAAACCTAGATGATTGTCATGCCCTTCAAGAAGACCTGGACAAAATAAGTATTTGGAGCAACACTTGGCAAATGGAATTTAATGTGAATAAATGCCATGTTATGGAATGTGGAATTGGAGAACATAGACCCCACACAACCTATAAATTATGTGAGAAATCTTTAAAGAATTCTGATAAAGAAAAGGATCTAGGGGTGGTTTTAGATAGAAAACTGTCACCTGAGGACCACATCAAGAACATTGTGCGAGGAGCCTATGCTACACTTTCTAACCTCAGAATTGCTTTTAAATACATGGATGGAGAAATACTAAAGAAATTGTTCACGACTTTTATTAGACCAAAGCTGGAATATGCAGCGGTTGTATGGTGCCCATATCTTAAGAAGCACATCAACAAACTGGAAAAGGTGCAACGACATGCCACTAAGTGTCTCCCAGAAATGAAGGACAAGAGCTACGAGGAGAGATTAACCCTTACACTGCTCAGGGGTCCTGGGGACATTTACACCCCTGTGCGCAAGAAAAAAAAAATTCCAAAAAATTTTTTCGTCTTCTAAACACGTTAATTTGTGTCCCCTGAGCACGGGAAAAATAGCAAAAAAATCGTAGGTCACATATTTTGGGCGCAATTGACCGAGGAAGTCTGGCAAAAAGTGGGCGTTGACAGAGCGGTCGCCAGGGCCGGTCAGTGTCACCCGCGCTGACAGATGGGAGTTGCCACAAAGATATTATTACCTAATTGTTTCAATGTCTCCGATTGATTTTTTCTTAGTTTTTTTGCAGTAATATTATTCAATAGTGTGTATTGTAATATATTTATATAATAAAAGTGGTGAATAATCGCTATACTCAAAAGTATGGTGTGCATATTAGTGATTCAATTATTATGTTCATAAAACAATAAACAAACAGTTTTGCTGCTATTACACTCTATACACAGGTTATATATAAGTATCTGCATATTTTGGTCACCATAACGAACCACTAAGTTGGTATTGAGAGTCGAAAAGCAACGAAGAGTTACCGCCACACACCAGCCAGCCACTCGCTGCCACTCCCTCAACACACGCACTAAACTTTCTCCCCCAACAGTACCATTTGTGGTGTTATTACACTATATACAGACGTTATATATAAGTATGTATATATTTTGTTCACCACAACTGTACAGCTAAGCTGATATAGTTATTTCAGGCACTAAGAGTCGTCGCTATACACAGCTGGCGGCTGGCGGCTCCCTCACTCATTCAAGGTCACACACACACTAAACTTTCTCCCCCAACAATACTGTTTGCTGCTATTACACTCTATACACAGGTTATATATAAGTATTTGCATATTTTGGTCACCATTACGAACCACTAAGTTGGTATTGAGAGTCGAAGAGCAACGAAGAGTTACCGCCACACACCAGCCAGCCACTCGCTGCCACTCCCTCAACACACGCACTAAACTTTCTCCCCCAACAATACCATTTGTGGTGTTATTACACTATATACAGACTTATATATAAGTATGTATATATTTTGTTCACCACAACTGTACAGCTAAGCTGATATAGTTAGTTCAGGCACAAAGAGTCGTCGGTATACACAGCTGGCGGCTGGCGGCTCCCTCACTCATTCAAGGTCACACGCACTAAACTTTCTCCCCCAACAATACTGTTTTCAGTGTTATTACCCTATATACACATATTATATATAAATATCTACATGTTTTATGCACTGTAACTGTACACCTAAGCTTGTAGTGCGCCCAAAGAGCATAGTGGCCACTCTCTAAACAGCTTGACAAATCATGCAGACGACGTCACCTCCGTCACCCAAATGGCTCCTCCGTCACCCAGATGGCTCCTCCCAGCATAACCCTTTTGCTGTTATTACACTAATACACACATTATATATAAGTATCTACATTTGTGTTCACCATAGAGAACCACTGAGCTGGTATGATGAATGTAAACAATAACAGGTGGCCACACAGTCAGTAAACGATGCTGTCTTCCTCAGTCTCTCAGCATCACTCCTCCCACAGCGCTAATTATTACAACAATCCTGCTATTATCACAACCCTGGTTATTTATATCACAGTCACGGGTCATCTGTAATATTGTCATCACTAAATAATAACAGTTATATATTTATTTTGACATTTTTCGGCGATGCTGTGGTCACAAGCTGAACAGCAATGCTGATCGCTCATGCTGCGTGCGCCAGCCTTGGTTGCTCCAACAGTAATGTGCCTCTCACACCTGAGAATATTGCCCACGATTTTTTTTTTAAATTGCGTCTGTTTACAAGAGCCCTGAGGAAGCTACTGTGAACCCCGTGTAGCCGCGGGCCATTTGAATCGGGAATGGCACCCTATGGCGTATATATACGCCATGCGCACCGTCGGACATGTTACTCAGGGCGTATATATACGCCATGCGCAGTTTAAGGGTTAAAGGCATTAAACATGCAAAAACTAGAAGATAGAAGAAAAAGAGGTGATATGATCACTACATTCAAAATAGTAACAGGAATCGATAAAATTGATAGGGAAGAATTCCTGAGACCCGGAACTTCAAGAACAAGAGGTCATAGATTTAAACTAACGAAACAAAGCTGCCGGAGAAATATACGAAAATTCACTTTTGTAAACAGAGTGGTAGACGGTTGGAACAAGTTAAGTGAGAAGGTGGTGGAGGCCAAGACCGTCAGTAGTTTCAAAGCGTTATATGACAAAGAGTGCTGGGAAGACGGGACACCACGAGCGTAGCTCTCATCCTGTAACTACACTTAGGTAATTACACTTAGGTAATTACAAACGAGGGTACCTATACAGAGCTGGTAGCAGTGGGCATGTATGCCAGGCCACAAACGAGGATACCTATACAGAGCTGGTAGCAGTGGGCATGTATGCCAGGCCACAAACGAGGGTACCTATACAGAACTGGTAGCAGTGGGCATGTATGCCAGGCCACAAACGAGGGTACCTATACAGAGCTGGTAGCAGTGGGCATGTATGCCAGGCCACAAACGAGGGTACCTATGCAGAGCTGGTAGCAGTGGGCTTGTACGCCAGGCCACAAATGAGGATACCTACTTTTATGGTTCTGTTATGGTGATGTTGCTGCTGCTTCTATCTCATGAGAGTCAGTATAATCAATAGTTACTTAAATATCTGTCACAGTGCTGCCATTTCTCTCTCAAATGTGGAGATGATCGCTACAAGTAAGCTTTTCTGTGGAACTGTATAGCGAGTGCTCTCCTTGGTGGTGGATTGAACTTTACGTCTCCTCTCTTGTAACTCCAGACTCTCCTCTTTGATTTAACCACATCAAAAGGAGTCTGGAGCGTGTACAGTGTACTGGGCGGACCCTGACATGGAGAGCGAATGAAAGGGACTTTTCAGTGGTGGGATTTAAAAGTTGTAATAACCAGCTTGCCTTCTTCTTCCCACCTCCATCAATTAAAATTCTTGATTTACTATTTATCTGCATGGTATGCCACACCAATGATTGTACTCTTCAAAGCGACGGTGGTATGTCGAACAGAATATTCCTAAATCTTTACATCCCCCTTTCAAGGCAGGTGAGATATCTTAGCTAAAAAATATTGTATGCAAAAATCCTTTACTGTTTGCATAGAATCAATGAGCACTTAATCTACCGGAACCACATGAAAGCCTTCAAACTATATCATTCCTCGGAATGGAGACGAGAGATATCTCGAGGGAAGTTCCAAATTAGCTCAATATGATTACAACATACAGTACAGTACTGTGAGACATGGTAACCAGTGTCAAATAAAGCCAATTAAAATTCTATCACTATGATTTCTTTTTTATTCGTTTAATGTAACATAATGAGATAAAGCAACAGAAACAAAGAAATACACACATACCTATACACACACACCCACACTGCATGCACTTCCACACAAATTCCCACATATACACTCATATACAATACCTATACATTTATTATTTGTAGTTTATATTTTATGTAATTTATTTAGAAACCATGAATGGTTATTTGTTGGTATAGTCTCAATTTTGTGCTATAGCTTAAACCATTTATATTAGCATTCCCAAGTGTCTCATGAATGTATTTCCTGAGAATAACAAGAGCCTGCTGAACAGTCACAAACATATTGTACCTCAACATCTATGGCTCAGATTTGTATGCTAACTGATCAGGCTAATATGGGTTCAGATCTCAAGTGGGTACCTGGTTCTGACTTGACTCATGGGCTCCCCCAGCAAGGATGCACCACAAGCTAATTATGATGTATCGAATTGCCAACAGAATGGGTGCTTACCCGCTCCCTAGCAATTATTAGGAGCATAAAATAGCAGTAAAAGAAAGAGGAAACATACAATCCATTAAGATAAAGGAATGGTGATTCCAGTACCAAGAATGTCACATTCTTGGTACTGGAATCACCTTATTATCTCCTGCTACAATGGAGTTCTATGGACTAGATGATCATATCTTTGTCTCAAGTGATGAATAATATTTAATAAAACTGCATAAGGCTTGTACTGTATCTTCTTATCTTGAGGTTATCTTGAGATGATTTCGGGGCTTTTTAGTGTCCCCGCGGCCCGGTCCTCGACCAGGCCTCCACCCCCAGGAAGCAGCCCGTGACAGCTAACACCCAGGTACCTATTTTACTGCTAGGTAACAGGGGGCATAGGGTGAAAGAAACTCTGCCCATTGTTTCTCGCCGGCGCCTGGGATCGAACCCGGGGCCACAGGATTACAAGTCCAGCGTGCTGTCGATCGGCCAACCGGCTCCCCTTATATTGTAAACAATATAATTTATTTATTTATTTATTCACAGGTTTATTTACCCATTCAAATACATGTTCATGTAGTGTTTATGTTCATGCTAATAATTCAACCAGGGAAAACAAGATGCAATTATTCAGGTTCTAGAAATCCATGTACCATCAGATCATTTTGTGGCTCAATGGTAATATATCTGACGGCTTCTTCTTGCTAGTGGTGCTTCCTCAAGCACTTGCCAAACCACTGTTAATGTTATTGCAGACCAGCTGTAAACAATCACAATTACTGTTGAAAATCGTCAAGCACCAATGATGAGATGATTCAAAACCAAAACACATTCCAACGGAGAATATTTGATGAGAGTTAGAAGACAATAATTGGTTTTAAAGAAGGCATCAAGAAATGCACAAGGTGGGAAGCCTTGATAGAAAACCTTGCTAAAAGAAACAGATACTTGGAGGTAGAGCCAATTCAAGGTTTTTGTTAATAATCTGCTTAAACTAGGTTTACTGTTGCTATGAAAATTCTAAAAGTAGACTTTCTTAAATGATTGTGGCACATGCAACAGCCAGCAAATATAAAAATACCTTATGGTGCATTTTATCTAATGGAGGATACAATTCCCGACGCATGTTTACAATCCAATCCTCAAAATACTTGGGCTGATTGAAGAGGTAAAACAGTGCCACTGGGAAGGACATATATATGGCCATCTTCCTACTTCTAGCCTCCACCCACCCATCTTGATAGTCTGAAATCATAAAGGTAACTCAATTCATGGTAGAAAATCCTACCTCTACCTCTGCAGAGGTAGAAAAAGGCTTTTTACCTATGAATATTATATACTATACAGTACTGGGGAAATTTAAAAAAAACTTGTCCCTGTACACAAATACAGTAATGTATGGAAAATAAGAGGAAAAAATATATAACATTTTTTATAAATATACATTTTTGTGTGGAGCATCAATTGGTTGTCTATAGTCATGGGCAGAAAGACCTCCGAAGGATAACTATTGATCTTCCACAAGATGTAACTCACAATTGCCTAACTCCAATGTACCTATTTACTGTTAGGTAAACAGTGGCATCAGGTGAAAAGAAACGATGCTGAAATATGTCTGCTGAACTACCTAAATCCACATAGAATTCTGTTTCTGTATATAAGGCCTAAAAGCAACATATTATTGTGATACTGGCAATGAATGTAGGATGAGAAAAACTTTAGTTTAACCAGAAATATGTTTACTCTATAGCAATGAAATCAAAATAGATGATGCATAATTTCAAAGAAAGTCGGCATTCTGCATGCATCGTCAACATCCTTTGATGTTATGCATCGCCTATTTTCATCTTATGGTATTTGTTATAAAAATGAGCTTATTTCTGAGTAGCATGTTTCAATTGGGGTTTGTACAGTAATACACTAATTCTCAGTGACTTTAATTTGCTTTGGGTAATCCTATATGGGTAGAGGTCACTTCTTACCCCAAGATGGCTTGCAAATGGATTTTGAACCTAATATATCACAACATTATTACTTGAATTTATCTACAGTAGCCTCCACAGGAACAGGAAGTGGCAGCTTGTCAGTCTCCCCCTCCCCCATTGTTCATGAGAATATTTTTCCAGGTGAATTTTAAACTACAGTACAGTACAATACAGTACTGTAATGTCTTGGGTTTATGACTTGAGCGGGTACACGATTGCATAGATTTATTGCTTTATGGGTAAAAGCACATCTCCTATTTCTGTCCTACTTTTGTGGATTGTTGTGCTTGAAACTGTCACTCCTAGTATGCATTTCATTTGACCTCCGCCCCAACGAAAAGAAAGGGCAGTCTGCAAGCCTGGAGATGCCGGTACCTTGTAATGTATCCAATACAGCGAAGAACACCCGAAGTCAATGGAGGCCAGGTCAAGCACCGAGGCAAAATCTGGGTTGAGCAAGAGGTATGCAGCAAGGGCCATCTGAACTTCTGCAGGAGAAATTCAAGAGGTAGAAAGCCTCCGGAAGGACGCCACTGGGGAACCCAAAGAAACCTGGAAACGAACCCAGGATGAGCCGACCACATATCAAATTCGTACCATGAAAGGGGGTACCAAAACCCAAACCTTGCAACAGAAGACCCTGCCCCAAAGGCATCAAAGCTTAGGCAGGATCGAAAGGAGCCCAAGCATCCAGGCTGCCTTCTACCCAACCCCGGAATCCTTCAAACCAGGATCTGGGGCAGACCAGTCCTCAATGCCCTACACCCTTGAAGAGAAGGCAGAGTCCAAGGGAAATGCATCCAAGAAATGGACCTGCTGGAAAGGACCAAGAAACCTCAGCGGGAGGAACCAGCTCAAATGCTTCCGTCCCTGCCTCGAATGGGAGGAAACTCCCGGAGCCGCCCGAGTTTCATCCCCAGCTAAACCTTGCCCCGACCCTGAAACCCTCAGACGGGAGCCGGAAACAGGGGAAGGGGGGAGAACGGTGAACCACACCAACAAGGGGAGGACGAAGGAGAGCGGACTGAACCAAGGTTGAACCGACCAACTTCCCCAAGTCCGGGTCCCTAAAAACAAAACTGGGTAGCCCCGGGGCATTCGAGCGGGCGACTAACTGAGCGCGTTACAGCAACCTAAAATCTAGCATGTAACGTGCAAGCTACTTGACCCTAACCTCAGCCATGGCAGAATGGGTAAATTGGAGCATGAGCAGAAAACAAATATGTCATCAAGCACAAGACTAAATGGAGAAGGTTCTGAGGTATGCCCTTAGACTAGTACTCGAGCAGAGGGGTATGAACTACGAGAGAGACTACGGGAACTAAGCCTCACGTTAATGGAAGACAGAAGAGTTAGGGGAGACATGATCGCATACAACATTCTCAGAGGAATTGATAGGGTAGATAAAGACAGCTTACTAACAGGGAACACACACTAAAGGACACAGGTGAAAATTGAGTATCCAAATGAGCCATAGAGACACTAGAAAGAACTTTTTTAATGTAGGGTAGTTAACAAATGAAATGTGGTGGAGGCAGAATCCATATACAGTTTAAATTTTGTTTTTTGTATATACGTACTATACAGTATACATATAGTACAGTGGTACCTCAGTTAAGAAATTTAAAAAAATTCGTTCCTGGAGACAGCTCTTATTCCGAAAAACTCGTATTCTGAAGCTAATTTCCCCATAAGAAATAATGGGAAATGAATTAATCCGTCCTGACTACCCCAAAAACCCCATATCAAACTAAATTTTTTATACCTAATTCATCTAAATAAACCTACAAAACTATCTATGTTCAAGTTATTACTTACCTTGCTCTTGAATGCTGTAGGCGTATGGAAGATGGTGAGGAGGGGGAGGAGAGAGGAGTTACTGTTTGGAAGGGGAGTCCCTTCCATTATCACATCAGGCAGTGAGGACTTCACTGGTATGCACACACTGGCACATTTTGCCTGCATACCACTAGGACTTGCTTGTCTTACTAAGAATTTCTCTAAAGACACTTGTTTTTCCCTACATTTTAACAGGACTCCTCTACTGCCTCTACTCACAGCTATTTCTTAGGTTGAACCTTATCAATGGCTTTCTTGAGACCCATGGTGAGATATATAATAACAAACTGTATAGTCAAATGACCAAAAATCCAACAAACACTGAAAATACAGGTGAAGAATTGATGTGGGATAGTCACTGGGAACGAGGCACTGGTAAACTGATGGGCAGAGGGGCGGAGGGGCGGAGGGGCCATGATCGCCGATCGACCACGCGCTAGGGTCGGCTTGTACGCGTATCAACAAACTTGCGTCCCGAGGTAACCCTCGCGTTCCGAGACATAATTTTCGAGGAAATCCTGCTCGTCTTCCGAAAAACTCGCATACAGGGACACTCGCATTCCGAGGTACCACTGTATAAGAGTTCTTCTATTCTGTACAGCCACTAGCATGCATAGCATTTCGGGCAAGTCCTTATTTCTAATTTCCCCAGAACACGACCCACCAAATCGTTTAACAACAAAGTACCCATTCACTGCTGGGTGAACAGAGGCTACAGTTAAGGATTGGCGTCAAGAAAAATCCTCCCGGCCAGGATACAACCCAGGCCAAAAGCGCTCGCAAAACGCCAGGCGAGTGTCTTACCACTTCGCCACAGGGACTGCACACTGGCGAAGCCCCATACCTGACAAATGTAGGCATGATAGAGCCAAACAGGCTCAGGACTCTGTACACCGGTTGACTGACAGTCAAGAGGCGGGACCAAAGCTGAAGCTCAACCCCCGCAAGCAAAACTAGGTAAGTACATACATAGATATAAATTATGATTACAAAATTTTTGTTAACTTGGTAGTCCAAGAATTGGAATGCTGTCTATAACAATAACTACATTGTGATGTACCTTCCCTTATACTGTACTTTAAGTAAACACTAAAAATTCATAAGTGTTACCAAGACTATGAAACTAATGTACACATTTTAATTTAATTTAGTATAGTTTTGCATACAGTATAAACAAAGGTGCATGGCATCTCAGCATAAGATCAATCTAATCAATTATTATCAATAAAACAATGTGAAAAGTAATAGTGAGTGTGGTGGGTTAACTCACCATGCTGAGATGAACTGACACAACAGGTCCACCGCTTGTGCCGGCATAGACAGCACACGTCGTCTGCATCATCACTGGTACGGTACTCTTAGCATCACTCCTCACGAACATACTGCCATCTGTATTTCTTTCAGACTCGGTAAGTTTATTATCTACACATTTAGATGTTAAACTTGAGTCTACACTTTTCTTCTACGAACATCTCTCTGCTTCAAAATATCAGTAGTGCTACTACCCACAATGCTATCATGTTTCTCAATGGTATTTATACACAACTGACTGTCTTCTCTAGAGACCGTGGTGTGAGGGCCAGTGAAGTGTATGGGCTGCAAAGCTGATCACTTTTGATATAACACCTTGAGACAAGGTTGGAGTAGGCAGACAACTGGGAGAGAAAACTCCATAACCAGCTACAATAACCGGAAAACCTG
>WNGS01161734.1:47701-60464 GCA_020271785.1 Procambarus virginalis | reverse complement strand
TCTGTCTTCCAAAGTGAGGTTTAATTCCCGCAGTCGCTCCTCGTAGCTCATACCTCTCAGCTCGGGTACTAGTCTGGTGGCAAACCTTTGAACCTTTTCCAGTTTAGTCTTATGCTTGACTAGATAGGGACTCCATGCTGGAGCCGCATACTCCAGGATTGGTCTGACATATGTGGTATATAATGTTCTGAAAGATTCCTTACACAAGTTTCTAAAGGCCGTTCTTATGTTAGCCAACCTGGCATATGCTGCTGATGTTATCCTCTTGATATGAGCTTCAGGGGACAGGTCTGGCGTGATATCAACCCCCAGGTCTTTCTCTCTCTCTGACTCTTGAAGTATTTCATCTCCCAAATGATACCTTGTATCTGGTCTCCTGCTTCCTACCCCTATCTTCATTACATTACATTTGCTTGGGTTAAACTCTAACAGCCATTTGTTCGACCATTCCTGCAGCTTGTCCAGGTCTTCTTGAAGTCTCAAGCTGTCCTCCTCTGTCTTAATCCTTCTCATAATTTTGGCGTCGTCAGCAAACATTGAGAGGAATGAGTCTATACCCTCTGGGAGATCATTTACGTATATCAGAAACAGGATAGGTCCAAGTACAGAGCCCTGTGGGACTCCACTGGTGACTTCACGCCAGTCTGAGGTCTCACCCTCACTGTAACTCTCTGCTTCCTATTGCTTAGGTACTCCCTTATCCACTGGAGCGCCCTACCTGTTACTCCTGCCTGTTTCTCCAGCTTATGCATCAACCTTTTATGGGGTACTGTGTCAAAGCTTTCCGACAGTCCAAAAAAATGCAGTCCGCCCACCCTTCTCTTTCTTGCTTAATTTTTGTCACCTGATCGTAGAATTCTATCAAGCCTGTAAGGCAAGATTTACCCTCCCTGAACCCATGTTGATGGGTTGTCACGAAGTCTCTTCTCTCCAGATGTGTTACTAGGTTTTTCTCACAATCTTCTCCATCACCTTGCATGGTATACAAGTTAAGGACACTGGCCTGTAGTTCAGTGCCTCTTGTCTGTCACCCTTTTGTATATTGGTACTACATTAGCAGTCTTCCATATTTCTGGTAGGTCCCCCGTTTCCAGTGACTTACTATACACTATGGAGAGTGGTAAGCAAAGTGCTCCTGCACACTCTTTCAATACCCATGGCGAGATTCCATCCGGCCAACAGCGTTTCTCACATCCAGCTCCAATAGGTGCTTTTTGACCTCATCTCTTGTAATTTCGAACCTATCCAAGGTCACCTGGTATGCTGCCACCTCTCCCAGCGCCGTGATATCTCCCTGTTCTATTGTAAAGACCTCCTGGAACCTTTTGTTGAGTTCTTCACACACCTCTTTGTCATTCTCTGTGTACCTGTTCTCGCCCACCCTAAGTTTCATCACCTGTTCCTTCACTGTTGTCTTCCTCGTGTATGTATGTGAGCGTGTGTGGCGGGCCCGCGAGATTGATGTAAGTACACTTTCCGTTTTGGGTAATAAAACTCTGAAGCTGGTTTTGCCCCCAGTGTTCCGTCTGTCCTCTGTCCCAAGTCGACCATCTGGTGAGGTGAATGGGAATTGGAGACGTGTGAGTTTACCCTGTTTGCCGTCACCAAGTTGAGGTTGAGCCCAACTGTGAGGTTGACGTGTGTGAGGACACCTAGAGACACATTCAGTGGTGGAGTAAAGTGAGTTTTAATTGGTTCCATTTTCTCTATGTGCCGTGTATGTAAATTGCTGTAATTTGTTTCCCTTTTTCAGCAGTGAAAGTGGTAACAGGGAGGTTTCCCTTGGTTATAAATAATTTCCATTATTATATTGGCCAGCGCTTATTTTACTGTTGTGTTGTGGTAAAGTGTGAATTATTGGTAGATAATTTACTGGGGAAGTCATTTACAAGTTTTGCCGTGAGTGGCAAGGATGTATTGTGATGTACTGTGTTGTACCGTGTGTAAACCGTAGACAAGTTTGTCTTTGGTGGAAGGCGTTGTGTACTGTGAAGGATTCCGTGAGAATTAAAGTCATTTAACGTCACCGGGGGTCACGATTTACTTAAAGAGGTCACTTGTTCGTTGAACATTGTTGTGATTAACGTTGAGACGTGTAAAGGCAACAGTCACAGTGAAGTTCACGCAGTGGAGGAATTGTCAAGTGAAGACTAACGTAGTGTTAACGATTTAACGAGCTGTCGTTAATTGATTGATTAACGTAAGGGGTTGACCGCTCTGTTATGATCGGAGTCAGTTGCGTTGTAATTAAGCTGCGGTAATTCGTTGGATTGATCAGATCTGTCTGCGGACAGATGAAGTAAGCACTCGTAGCTAATTAAGGAGAATTAGTAACCGCCACTTAGTGAATTCACCAGGTGTTGTTTACACGGAGTGTCTTGTTACCTTGTGTGTGTACAGTAGTCTACCCTCGTTAAGGTAATCTTGTCGTAAGACCAGAAATGAACTGTCAGTTGAGAGACAGTAGGCTTTATCAATACTCGTCTGAATTAATAGGCTGTTGTATTCAGTAATTAACTGGGAATTACTCACCGAATGCTTGACTTTCAAGTTGATGTAATTAATTGATTTACAAGTTATTGCTGCCATTTAAGTGTCATTGAGACACGTGTGTGTTAACGTAATTGTTTAAATTCAATTAGAGTAACTTTTGTTGTTGATTGTCCTGAGAGACAAGTGTTAACGTAAGATTTTTATAAGGGGTTATCATTCTTGGATTAACCGCCTTGTTACTTGGTACCTCGTTGAGAGCAGCGAGCGCCAGTCAAGTTCTGTGATTATAGTATTTGTTCACCGTGAAGCCGTGACAGTATTGATTGCAAGCTTGCGTCACCAGTGGGCACCACTTTGTTCAGTTTTTTTTTTATTTATTTTTACATGCAAGCATGCAAGTATAAGGCAATAAATACAATAAAAATAACAGAAGAAACCAATTAAGCAAAACAAAAAGCCACCGGCCTGAAGGACCGACAGCACAGTACAAAAACAACCAACATCAATAAAACAAATAGCGCAAACAGGCAAACAATACCTAAAACACAATAACACATAAAACAAGATCATAATACACAGAGAAAGCATAGGAGAACAAGAAAAATTATGTAAAATAATAAAATCATAAAACATACAACAATCCAAAAAACATAAACAAAAGCCACACATGGCACAATAACAACACAAACAATAAACAAAATCATGCACAAACACTCGCAGTGCAAAAACCATAAGTAGAGGCACAAGCACAGAACGTAAGAGGGCAAACAGCATAGCCAGAGGGGCACATAATACAACAAAATCAAAGAAACAGATAATCATGAAATGGTATAGCCACACACTAATTACGTTAAAAAACATAAGGACCACAATAAACAGGGACATTGAGAAACTAAACATTACACCGGCCTGAAGGGCGCACAATAAATACATCACATATCAGAACATACCACAAGTCCTATACATACACGAGACACACAGCAATCACACAAACTATCAAGAGTGCGCATACTTATCCGGCCACTCTGCCGCCGGGAAACGAACACAATACGCCTCCCAAAGCAACAGGATGTCGTCCGGAACAGGGTGACCATGGGCCGTACGAGGATCGGGCATCAAGTCCGGCACACCCTCAGCAAAAACCCGAGCCTGTGGAACCCAGACAGTCGAGGGGCACCACGGAACAGGCCGCACTCGGTCACTAAAGTAAAAAGCCAAAGGGTTGTTCGTCTTATCATACGCCACTCCGGAGGCCAAGATGATTGGGACGGGCTTCCCCCTACAGGCTCGGGCAACGGGCAGCGTACTTGTAACCTCCTTGGCAGCCCCACAGGGCTCCGCGGCAACCACCGGACGTGACACCTGCAGGGGCCCCCCACGCCGAACATCCTTCTTCAGCAACAACACGAGGTCGCGGCCTGCACCAGCACCCACACCACCTACGTCCGGAGGAGCTACCACCTCCCACTGCGGAGAACCGCCTGCAGAAGAAACAGGAGGTGAATCATAATCACAATCGTCGTCACCAGCAGGCACATGGACGTCAGCGACCACCATCGACACAGAGCGCGAAGCACCCGGATCCACCACATCATCGCCAGAAGACCCACCGGCGTCGAAATCCTCCACATCAGCTCAAGCAGTAGAAGAACGCCGGGACCGCTTGGGCACCGGGCGCACATCCTCAGAGCCGGAGGCGGACCCAGAACCACGGGCATCACAAGCCGTGCGAACCAATGCCCGTCTCATGACGGCAGCAGCCTCAACCGCAGGGGGAACCGGACCACACACAACAGGAGGCCCCACAGCCACCCCAGCACCCAGCACAGCCGGGACCCGAGGCGAAGATGCAGGGCCAGGCACAGCCGCTGAAGACGGGTGAGCAGACGGTTAGGAGGGAGCATCAGGAAGGCCCACGGGAGCAGCAGGGACAGGAGCAGGAGTATCAACCGACGGCATCGCAACATCCTGAGGAGGGTCGGCGACATCCGGGGGAACGTCTGGCGACGCTGGGGGAGCCTCAACAACGAGCGGGTTGGTCACCTCATCCCCGGAGGCCTCGTCCAGGGGAAGCGGAGGGAAATCCTCTTCCCGGAACAAATTGACTTGAGCAACCGGAGCCGCATCGCACCCGGCAGCCTGATGCCCCAACAGGCCACACCAGAAACAGGTACGAGGCTGCCGGGCATAGTACACCCGGATGTAGCACCCCAGAAGCCGGACCGAAGATGGAATATCCGACCGCAGGCGCATCCCCAAGGTGCGAACGTTCGTCCACCTACCTGCATACCTCCCTGAGGAGAGCGTGTTGACCCGCACACTGACGACCGCTCCAAACCGCTGAAAGTACCGCCGGAGAAGGTCCTCGGGAAACTCCAGGGGCGCCCCATGCACGCTGACATAAGTCAGCGCACCACTACTGTTGGAGATGGAGACAGAGCCGGCACCATCCGGCAGCGACAACGAGCGTCCCTCGTAACGACAGAGGAAATCACGGTATACTTCCTCCGTCACAAACTTGATGACAACCCGATGGGCAGTCACAAGCTTAATACCGTAAACGGCCATCACAGGGACACGAAGCATGTCGCACATAACCATGGCTATCTCCGTATATCCAGCACGACCAGTGAACTCCAGGCCCACGGAGTTCACGCGCTTGATAGAAGGAAGGGGACCACCCATGGCAAGCACGCCACGTCAACACGCAGCCAGCAGCAACAGCAGGGGGGGGGGAGGGGGGGCAGAAACGCCCACCCCCTCTGGTGACGAAAACGGCAAAACACCCCAAACCACCAGAGGCCAGACGACACGTCTGTACCCCACGGCAGCTCCACGTCAACTCACTTTGTTCAGTTAGTGTCATTGTTCAGTCAGCGACGACGGGATAAGGATACCGTGGGTCCATCAGGCTGTTGATTAGCTGTTCTTGAATGCGCCACTGGAGTGATAGTAAAGTAACGTCAACTCACTGTGTAGTAGTTTTAGTTTATTTTGTGAATAAATTGTTGTTACAGAAAACGGTCGTTTACGTCAAACCTTCCAATATTACTGCCCCACATTTCATGTTCTGCAACGCTTTGCCTGATTATGTTCATGTCAAGTCTGTATCTAAAGCTCGAGTCCATTGCACAGCACCACACTTCTATAAATACGAAGTGAGAATCCGTCGGCTACCCTTTATTAGTTGTCAACTAGGAGGAGCGAGCGACCTAAGTGACAGGTGTTACCCGTGTGGTGTCGCCTGGCGGTTTGCTCCCGCGGTCCTATGATCTTAGGCTTTAAGATTAAATATCTGCCACTGGCAGGTCTTGCTGTTTAAGGTCTGCCTCTCTTGCGAGGTAGTTACGATTAACGCAACATTAATAGGAATTAAGTCTTTTGATAATTGTAAAAAAAAAAAATCACACAACCCACACCAACATACAGACTGGCTAAGCGACTCAACGGGTTGCTGACTCCTTATGTACCTTGTGCTTTCATCCTGAAGTCTCCCAAGGAATTTGTTGACTTACTGTAGGGAGCACGGACCACGGGATAAGAGCCTCGTTGGATGTAGAGTCACTATTTACCAACTTACCTGTGGATAAAACAAGCTGGTTGATAGTGGACAGAGTGTATCGTGATCCGGCTTGCACTCCTTTTGACATACCAGAAAACATTCTGAGGAAACTACTCCATGCCTGCACTAAAGAGGCACCCTTCTTGACTCCAGATGGGCACATGTATAAGCAAGTAGATGGGGTCGCCATGGGTTCTCCCCTAGGTGTCCTGTTTGTGAACTTCTACATGGGTACCATCGAGCAGAGGGTCTTAGTTGACATGGGGTTGAAACCCGCCATATACTGCAGGTATGTTGACGACATTTTTATGCAGGTACCTGATGCCAGATGTCTGCTGCAGTTGAAGGAGTCATCTGAGTAGAATTCTTCGTTGAATTTCACTTACGAGATGGAGAATAATGGGATGCTGCCCTTTCTTGATGTACCAGTTACGGAAAGGAGCGGAGGCTTCCACACTGTAGTCTACACTAAGGAAACAAACATAGGAATGTGCCTCAATGCCAATAGTGACTGCCCAGATAGGTACAAGAGGAGTGTTGTCAACGCTTACATCGACCGTGCTCTTAGCCACAGCTCAGGATGGAAGCAAGTCGATGAAGAACTCTGTAGGGTAAGGCAGGACCTAGTCAACAACTGCTTCTCTAACGGTTTTGTTGAAAATATCATAAAAAAAAGGTGAAACGCCATGCAACCTCTGAAGAGTCAACCAACACAACACTTGTACTCCCTATTAGACTGTTTTACAGAAACTTTTTTTCAATGGCTCATAAAACGGAGGAAAGGGTCCGAAAGATATTTTTAATGGGAACGCTATCCATGCAGTCAAAAATAAGAAATTATAATTGGCAATTTACTATAAAACCAAAAAAACGGCCAAACTACTTAGGAAAAACTCCCCAGACACCAAGCAGAATGCCTTGAAGGAAACCAATGTCGTCTATAGGCAGTTGATAGTGGTAAGGTTTGTGATGTTGTGTACCTTGACTTTAGCAAAGCTTTTGATACAGTGCCACATGAAAGACTGATTAAAAAGATAGAGGCTCATGGTATTGGGGGTGCTATATTAAGTTGGATTAGGGCATGACTATTCCAAAGGAAACAGAGAGTTAGTAGAAATGGGGTTAAGTCAGAGTGGGAAAATGTTGTAAGTGGAGTGCCTCAAGGCTCTGTCATGGGACCTCTGTTGTTTATAATATATATAAATAATTTAGATTCTGGTTTGAGTAGCAACATTTGCAAATTTGCCGATGATACAAAAATCGGCAGGGAAATTAACACGGATGAAGACTCACCATCACTTCAAGGTGATCTAATTAGGGTTTTGAAAAGGTCAAAATATTGGCAGATGCAGTTTAATGCTGATAAATGTAAAGTTCTGAGGCTAGGTAACGATGATAGAGTTACAAGATACGAGCTAGATGGTGTTGAGATTGCGAAGTCGGATTGAGAAAGGGATCTGGGAGTTATGATTAGTAAGAATTTAAAACGAATGCATGAATGCATGTCATTCATGCATGATCAATGCATGAATGTTAGTTCAATAAATCCGAGGACACTGGGATTTATTGAACGAACATTCCCAGGACACTGGGATTTATTGAACGAAGCATTAGTAACAAGACACCTGGTGTTGTTCTTCAGCTATATCTTGCTCTGGTTAGGCCCCATTTAGATTATGCAGTTCAGTTTTGGTCGCAGTACTACAGAATGGATATAAGTTCACTTGAACGTGTCCAGCATAGGATGACAAAGTTAATTCCCCAAATTAGAAATCTTTCATATGAAGAAAGATTAACAAAGCTTAAATTGCATTCACTGGAAAGGCGAAGAGTTAGGGGTGACATGATAGAGGTTTACAAGTGGATGAATGGACATAACAAAGGGGATTTTAATATTGTATTAAGAGTATTAAGACAAGACAGAACACGAAACAATGGGTATAAATTGGATAAGTTTAGATTTAGTAAATACTTGGGTAAATACTGGTTCGGTAATAGGGTTGTTGATTTGTGAAAGCAATTACCGTTTAACGTGGTGGAGGTGGGGTCCCTCGATTGTTTCAAGCATGGGTTGGACATGTATATGAGTGGGATTGGGTGGTTATAAATAGGAGCTGCCTCGTATGGGTCAATAGGCCTTCTTCAGCTGCCTTTGTTCTTATGTTCTTATGCCTTTAAATGATTTAAAAAAAATAAACTATACTCACGAAATGAACGGTATGGTAAACAACACAGCTCAATTCCAATGCAATTCACACAAAATAATTAAATAAAAATGAAAATAATCAAAATCTACGAAAATTCAATTTATCAATGAAATCAGAAACCTTGAAATGGAATTGTAACATATTTAGTATAGCATGTGTTTTGCTCGTACATGCAACAGATGGCGCTGTTTGTCAACAAAAGCATAGTTTTACCTGAACAAATCCACAAGGGCCGTGACCAGGATTCGAACCTGCGTCCGAGAGCATCCCAGACGCTGCCTTAATCGACTGAACTACTACATGGTTAAAAGAGTTGAAACCGAAGTTCTACTGAACTTACAGTAGAACAGCCTCCTGCAGCCTCTCCGAGGCACAAACCAGGGTTTTACACAACTCCCCCATGCACTCAATTAAGGCAGTGTCTGGGATGCTCCTGGACGCAGCTTCGAATCCTCGTCACGGCCCTTGTGGATTTGTTTGTTTGATAAATCACGTTATTGTGATTTCTGTGTGTCATATTTTTACCTGTCACAGGTGTGGCACCTATACATATACTTATGAAATGAACGGTATGGTAAACAACACAGTTCAATTCCAACACAATGTTACACAAAATAATTAAATAAAAATTAAATAAATCGAAATCTATGAAAATAAAATTTATCAATGCTATCGGAAATAGTGAAATGGAATTCGTGACATATTTAATTTAGCAAGGATGTGTTATTAAGTGAAACAGATGGCGCTATTTTTCATGTGCCTATTTTAAAGCAACGTTGTGTCGAAATTTCAAAACAATCGGTAAAGAGGTTTCGAAGATTTTCCTCACATGAAAAAACATGTTTTTCAGAAAAAGCATGTTTTTTTTACCGTCACAGATGTGACATCTATATAGTATGTGTATAAAAACCTGTTTGGATGTGAATGGAACTTTGTGTGAAAATTTCAAAGCAATCGGTGAAGAACTTTCGGAGATTAGTGATTTTGAACAAACGAAAATTTCCATTTTTATTTATATACTAGCAGTACCCGGCCACGCGTTGCTGTGGCTCATCAACGCATGTGTGTTGCTGAGCCACTGTAACCTACCCTGTCCCCTAGTCCTCCCCACCATTCTCTCCTAACCCGTCTCCTCGTCCTCCCCACCATTCCCCATTCTACCATCCCCTCTTCCTTTCCACCATGCCCCACTCCCCTGTCCCTTTGTCCTCCCCACCATTCTCAATTCCCCCATCCCATCGTCCCCACCATCCCAAACTCCCCCGTCCCCTCATCCTTCCCCACCATTACCCCCTCACTTGTCCCCTCGTCCTCCCACCAACTCTCATTTCCGTCCCCTCGTCATCCCCACCATTCCCCACTCCCTCGTCCGATGCCTTCCCAAATGGTCTGATGTTAACATCAGAAAATTGGGAACATCAAGTGATCTGATGTTCCCATCACTGAAGTATATGAAAAACAGTTAAAAAATGAAATGAAAATATTAACAAATAAAAAAATAAACTATACTCACGAAATAAATGGTATGGTAAACAACACAGCTCAATTCCAACGCAATTCACACAAAATAAATAAATCAAAATGAAAATAAATCAAAATCTATGAAAATTCCATTTATCAATGCAATCAGAAGCACTGAAATGGAATTGTAACATATTTAGTATAGCATGTGTGTTGCTCTTACATGTAACAGATGGCGCTGTTTGTCAAGAAAAGCATAGTTTTACCAGTCACAGGTGTGGCATCTAACCATATACTTACGAAATGAACGGGATGGTAAACAACACAGCTCAATTCCAACAAAATGTCACGCAAAATAGTTCAATAAAAAATAAAATAAATCGAAATCTATGAAAAAAAATATCAATGCAATCGGAAACATTGAAATGGAATTCATGACATATTTAGCATAGTTAATGTTGCTATTATGTGCAACAGATGGCGCTGTTTTTCATAAACACATGTATATATATATATATATATATATATATATATATATATATATATATATATATATATATATATATAACTGAAAAACTCACACCCCAGAAGTGACTCGAACCCATACTGCCAGGAGTAACGCAACTGGTATGAACAGGGACGCCTTAATCCGCTTGACCATCACGACCGAACATAGGGAAGTGATAGCCTGAGCTATTTGAACCACTTCCCCGCCAGCACTCGGATGGTAATCTTGGGCATAGCATTTTATCAAATCACCTCATTTTGAGGGCAACACGTGTGGAACACAAATGCGAACAAGTCTGAATGGTCCCCAGGACTATATGCAACTGAAAACTCACACCCCAGAAGTGACTCGAACTCAATACTGCCAGGAGCAAAGGTGTCCCTGTACATACCAGTTGCGTTGCTCCTGGCAATATGGGTTCGAGTCACTTCTGGGGTGTGAGTTTCAGTTGCATATAGTCCTGGGGACCATTCAGGCTTGTTCGCATATATATATATATATATATATATATATATATATATATATATATATATATATATATATATATATATATATTATATATATATTATTATATACCACACCCAGTTGATGCCTCCACCCAGTTGATGCCTCCACACCCAGTTGCTGGCTCCACACCCAGCCGCGGCCTCCACACCCAGTTGCTGGCTCCACACCCAGTTGCTGGCTCCACACCCAGTTGCTGGCTCCACACCCAGTTGCTGGCTCCACACCCAGTTGCTGGCTCCACACCCAGTTGCTGGCTCCACACCCAGTTGCTGACTCCACACCCAGTGCTGACTCCACACCCAGTTGCTGGCTCCACACCCAGTTGCTGACTCCACACCCAGTTGCTGCCTCCACACCCAGTTGCTGACTCCACACCCAGTTGCTGACTCCACACCCAGTTGCTGGCTCCACACCCAGTTCCTGCCTCCACACCCAGTTGCTGGCTCCACACCCAGTTGATGCCTCCACACCCAGTTGATGCCTCCACACCCAGTTGCTGGCTCCACACCCAGTTGCTGACTCCACACCCAGTTGCTGGCTCACACCACTCCAGTTGCTGACTCCACACCCAGTTGCTGGACTCCACACCCAGTTGCTGGACTCCACACCCAGTTGCTGGCTCCACACCCAGTTGCTGGCTCCACACCCAGTTGCTGACTCCACACCCAGTTGCTGACTCCACACCACACACAGTTGATACCTCCACACCTAGTTGCTGGCAGTTGCTTGGCCATGACCCAGTGTGTTTGCCCCCCTCTAAAGAACAATGCACAGTTTAACTCTCCCAACTGAGTTGAAATAGAAGGGGTCCCAGCGGTCGGGCAGGACTCCACAAGCCTTGAGGTGCCAACAACTACTCCTAAAAGAGGTTTTTGCCGAGTATGCAACAAAAACACCGCCATAAACTCCAACAGTGGTGTCATCCGCTTTCATACCTTCAACGAGGTAAGATGCAGTGGTTCCCACCAGCTTCCAAAGGGAAGCAATGGCCAGCTGCCAATGACAGTTAGGGAAGAGACTCCCATTAACCTAATCTCGTCTGCAAACCTCACCCAAGCAATCATAGCGACGTCTGCTAGAACATTACCACACATCCCAAAGCAGCCCGCCCAAATGCAGCAGCCAAACTCTGTAATCTTCTGAAAGGGTTAATGATGCCCCGGAAAACATTCAAGCGTGGCATAATGTCCTTCTGTTTGGCAATGTATGCCTCACCGTCCCTCCAAGGAGGGACAAATCACTTGCTTCCTCGGTCCAGAGGGCGATAAATGAATACCCAAGGGGGATAACCTAGTTCGCCTGCCTCTCCGAGCAAAACACACCCACCACAGAAATGGCAACAACAACATACCGGAAACAAACAAAATCAGAGCACAAATCACCAAGAAATTGAAGAGGGAAATACCGCAAGTGCTATTAGAGTCCTCACCAGTGACGAGAAAATTGCTCCTCGAAACTCGGCCACAGCACGGGCCCTGCAAAGCAAGCACCCACCCAGAGCCCGACAAGGCGACAACATCGTTCCGCCATCAGCCGACACCATTTCAGACCCATTAACCGTTGGCGAATCTGAGGTCTACAAAGCAGCCCTTTCTTTTCCACCTGGGTCAGCAGGAGGCTTTACAGGGTTAAAACCTCAACACATCAAGCAAATGTTAAATCCTGCGGTTGGTGATGCTGCACAAGATCTTCTTATGGAACTAACAAGGTTCGTTAACATGTGCCTGGCTGGTGATATACCTGAGGTCATCAGGCCTCTCTTTTTGGTGCCTCCCTCTGTGCTCTCAAAAAAAAGGACGATGGAATCAGGCCAATCGCTGTTGGCAACACTCTCCGACGCCTGATTGCCAAGGCTGCTACGAGGGTTGTCAGCCAGCAAGCGGCTGAATTGCTGAAACCAATCCAGCTAGGATTTGGAATCCCCCAAGGCTGTGAAGCGGCTGCCCATGCAGCACGAGCATACATTACCAACATTCTGATGAAAGGCCTTGCTCAAACTGGACTTTAAGAATGCCTTCAACATGG
>WNGS01161734.1:35694-47391 GCA_020271785.1 Procambarus virginalis | reverse complement strand
AC
Source organism: Procambarus virginalis (assembly GCA_020271785.1). NCBI lineage: Eukaryota > Metazoa > Arthropoda > Malacostraca > Decapoda > Cambaridae > Procambarus > Procambarus virginalis. Next base: position 47,389 of record WNGS01161734.1, on the reverse strand, counting down.
ACAGTAAAGTATAAGTACGATGAATTTGTGTGTAAATTAAGTCTTTGAAAATGTAATAAGCCATTACGAAACGCGTTCAGGCGTCAGACCATAAATAAAAATGTGTTTTGGAGAATTGATATTTCCATTACCACCGACAGTGAAGAAAAACATGAGAAATATAGAGAAAATTCGTGTTAGAATTATTTATCTTACCTTTTCGGTAATATTCAACAACATATGTTTACAAGAAAGACTGCTACCAAAATATACTAATATTAAAAGGCATGACCCAGCAGCAAGAAACCAAGCCTCCACGATAAAATATCGCCAAGATTTGATTCAACATGAGATACACAAGGCAGAAAAATGAGATCAAAGACAGCAAAACACAACTACTTCACGCTACAAACCAATGGAAAAACAGCAACATCGACGAAGACCTCTGTACTCGCATCGACCAACACCTCAACATCCTTACAGATCGACATCACCACAACACCGAAACCAGGATCATCAAGAAACTGACAACATTATTTGGAGGACCTATGGCGATTCCACGACCCAGAGATAGCTTCTTAATCCTTGCTGGAATCCTCCTCCTGAGGACCAAGTCACTCTCTTAAATCTGGGTATAAACTGTCACGCAATGTCCAGACCAAGTGAGATGGCCCGGAAAGTGGAGTTGGAGATCCTATTGGACGACATATTCGACCTCGAGAAGTAAAAGAAGGTGACCACTAAAGACACCTTACAAGCAGAACTTATTGCAGAAGGAGGAAAAATTCGAGGCAACTACAGAAGCATCATACTGTCCCCAGAGATCAAAGCGGCAGCTAAGAGCCTTCGCGAGAACAAGGAGATAGTCGTCAGGAGAGGTGACAAGTCGCCAATATACGTCATTCTGAAGAAAGACGAATATCTGGAAAAAATTAACCTCATACTCTCTGACCAAACTAAATTCCAAAGGGTAACGAAGGACACTACAGCCGAACTGAAAACGAAGGTATACAGATTGATCGAAACTGTGAACACCATGAAATCTGGACTCCACCTGCCAAAAGTTGTTGGGGAATACAAACCTGGGTATGTCTATGGAAATGTCAAGACCCGCAAGCCTGGAAATTCACTTCGGCCAATCATCAGTCAGATACCCATGTCAGGAGACATATTTTTCCTGCTCTCTCGTGCACTGAATGAAGTACGAAATTGCATAGTGCACCAGTGATGTGTACCGTGATTTAACTTTCTGAATATAACTTTTCCACAGTCGTGTTGGGTGTCGTTGGACAGCCCGTGACATTTGCTAGCCATTGATGTCATTCTGATTGCTGTATCAGGTCTGTGAAGGAAATTACAGGAGGGAGTTAATTTTAGGGAAATTTTTTGTATAAGTCAAGTGTAGAGAGGGAGACCCCCCCCCATATCACGTGTCCACCTCATGAGAGAGGGGGTGGCGTCGTGAGGCAGGTGCGCCATTGGCCAAAGCGCCTGGGCCTCAAGAATGCTGAACCGTGATTGGTCAAGATGCTGAGGGGTGCTGCATGGGATACCCCGGAGCCGTTTGGTGGGAAAAAATCATTCTTACCTAGAACGTTGCTATGGGAGGACGTACTTTCCCGTGTTAGGCCAGGCATCGGGAAATACCACCTGCAACGTTACTAAAGTCACGCCTATCATCATGCTATCTTTCCGTGTGCCGTCCGTAAGAATCCGGTAGTTCGGAAAGGTGCATGCACCGAACCAGTGTGAACTTTTGTCATCTAAGCCGCGTGATTGTGAGACGCCATCTCAGAGCAACTGGACTGAGTGAGGCTGTTAATTATCGGCCTAGGTTAGTGACATCCGCCGTCTATCGTATCTGTGCTTGAAGGTACTGCAGTGAGACGTGCTAGAGAAGGTTTCAATGTTATGAGAGAAACCTTAAATTCGTAATTCCGAGGAATTAGAAAGGAACAGTGAAGGACTCCATCTCGTGTCTCGTGTACCGTGTACCGTCGTATCCTGAGGTACCATGTCAAATGGATGGGCGTGGTACTGCATCCCCGCTGTGTGATCTGTTGTGCGCGCACCCTGGGCTGCCTAAGCCGGCGTGTTCGCACCCCTGGTCTCTCTGTGTGGAGCTAACCCCGTGGTCTAGGACCCGTCCTCCAACTGACCACGTGTAAGAAGTGAGGACGCCTATGTCATCATCCAGCAGCATCAGTGGGAGTGTGGGTGACGTGTACTCACCTAGTTGTGCTTGCGGGGCTTGAGCTCTGGCTCTTTGGTCCCGCCTCTCAACCGTCAATCAACAGGTGTACAGTTTCCTGAGCCTATTGGGCTCTATCATATCTACACTTGAAATTGTGTATGGAGTCAGCCTCCACCACATCGCTTCCTAATGCATTCCATTTGTCAACCACTCTGACACTAAAAAAGTTCTTTCTAATATCTCTGTGGCTCATTTGGGCACTCAGTTTCCACCTGTGTCCCCTAGTGCGTGTGCCCCTTGTGTTAAACAGCCTGTCTTTATCAACCCTGTCGATTCCCCTGAGAATCTTGAATGTGGTGATCATGTCCCCCCTAACTCTTCTGTCTTCCAACGAAGTGAGGTTTAATTCCTGTAGTCTCTCCTCGTAGCTCATACCTCTCAGCTCGGGTACTAGTCTGGTGGCAAACCTTTGAACCTTTTCCAGTTTAGTCTTATGCTTGACTAGATATGGACTCCATGCTGGAGCCGCATACTCCAGGATTGGTCTGACATATGTGGTATATAATGTTCTGAAAGATTCCTTACACAAGTTTCTAAAGGCCGTTCTTATGTTAGCCAACCTGGCATATGCTGCTGATGTTATCCTCCTGATATGAGCTTCAGGGGACAGGTCTGGCATGATATCAACCCCCAGGTCTTTCTCTCTCTCTGACTCTTGAAGTATTTCATCTCCCAAATGGTACCTTGTATCTGGTCTCCTGCTTCCTACCCCTATCTTCATTACATTACATTTGCTTGGGTTAAACTCTAACAGCCATTTGTTCGACCATTCCTGCAGCTGGTCCAGGTCTTCTTGAAGCCTCAAGCTGTCCTCCTCTGTCTTAATCCTTCTCATAATTTTGGCGTCGTCAGCAAACATTGAGAGGAATGAGTCTATACCATCTGGGAGATCATTTACGTATATCAGAAACAGGATAGGCCCAAGTACAAAGCCCTGTGGGACTCCACTGGTGACTTCACGCCAGTCTGAGGTCTCACCCCTCACTGTAACTCTCTGCATCCTATTGCTTAGGTACTCCCTTATCCACTGGAGCGCCCTACCAGTTACTCCTGCCTGTTTCTCCAGCTTATGCATCAACCTATTATGGGGTACTGTGTCAAAGTCTTTCCGACAGTCCAAAAAATGCAGTCCGCCCACCCTTCTCTTGCTTAATTTTTGTCACCTGATCGTAGAATTCTATCAAGCCTGTAAGGCAAGATTTATCCTCCCTGAACCCATGTTGATGGGTTGTCACGAAGTCTCTTCTCTCCAGATGTGTTACTAGGTTTTTTCTCACAATCTTCTCCATCACCTTGCATGGTATACAAGTTAAGGACACTGGCCTGTAGTTCAGTGCCTCTTGTCTGTCACCCTTTTTGTATATTGGTACTACATTAGCAGTCTTCCATATTTCTGGTAGGTCCCCCGTTTCCAGTGACTTACTATACACTATGGAGAGTGGTAAGCAAAGTGCTCCTGCACACTCTTTCAATACCCATGGCGAGATTCCATCCGGCCCCACAGCTTTTCTCACATCCAGCTCCAATAGGTGCTTTTTGACCTCATCTCTTGTAATTTCGAACCTATCCAAGGTCACCTGGTATGCTGCCACCTCTCCCAGCGCCGTGTTATCTCCCTGTTCTATTGTAAAGACCTCCTGGAACCTTTTGTTGAGTTCTTCACACACCTCTTTGTCATTCTCTGTGTACCTGTTCTCGCCCACCCTAAAATTCATCACCTGTTCCTTCACTGTTGTCTTCCTCGTGTATGTATGTGAGCGTGTGTGGCGGGCCCGCGAGATTGATGTAAGTACACTTTCCGTTTTGGGTAATAAAACTCTGAAGCTGGTTTTGCCCCCAGTGTTCCGTCTGTCCTCTGTCCCAAGTCGACCATCTGGTGAGGTGAATGGGAATTGGAGACGTGTGAGTTTACCCTGTTTGCCGTCACCAAGTTGAGGTTGAGCCCAACTGTGAGGTTGACGTGTGTGAGGACACCTAGAGACACATTCAGTGGTGGAGTAAAGTGAGTTTTAATTGGTTCCATTTTCTCTATGTGCCGTGTATGTAAATTGCTGTAATTTGTTTCCTTTTTCAGCAGTGAAAGTGGTAACAGGGAGGTTTCCCATGGTTATAAATAATTTCCATTATTATATTGGCCAGCGCTTATTTTACTGTTGTGATGTGGTAAAGTGTGAATTATTGGTAGATAATTTACTGGGGAAGTCATTTACAAGTTTTGCCGTGAGTGGCAAGGATGTATTGTGATGTACTGTGTTGTAATACCGTGTGTAAACCGTAGACAAGTTGTCCTTGGTGGAAGGCGTTGTGTACTGTGAAGGATTCCGTGAGAATTAAAGTCATTTCACGTCACCGGGGTCACGATTTACTTAAAGAGGTCACTTGTTCGTGAACATTGTTGTGATTAACGTTGAGACGTGTAAAGGCAACAGTCACAGTGAAGTTCACGCAGTGGAGGAATTGTCAAGTGAAGACTAACGTAGTGTTAACGATTTAACGAGCTGTCGTTAATTGATTGATTAACGTAAGGGGTTGATCGGTCTGTTATGATCGGAGTCAGTTGCGTTGTAATTAAGCTGCGGTAATTCGTTGGACTGATCAGATCTGTCTGCGACAGAGGAAGTAAGCACTCGTAGCTAATTAAGGAGAATTAGTAACCGCCACTTAGTGAATTCACCAGGTGTTGTTTACACGGAGTGTTTGTTACCTTGTGTGGTGTACAGTAGTCTACCTCGTTAAGGTAATCTTGTCGTAAGACCAGAGTGAACTGTCAGTTGAGAGACAGTAGGCTTTATCAACATTGTTTTAATCAATTAGTGTAACTTTTGTTGTTGATTGTCCTGAGAGACAAGCGTTAACGTAAGATTTTATAAGGGGTTATCATTCTTGGATTAACGCCTTGTTACTTGGTACCTCGTTGAGAGCAGCGAGCGCCAGTCAGTTCTGTGATTATAGTATTTGTTCACCGTGAAGCCGTGACAGTATTGATTGCAAGCTTGCGTCAACATGTGGGCACCACTTTGTTCAGTTTTTTTTTTATTATTTTACATGCAAGCATGCAAGTATAAGGCAATAAATACAATAAAAATAACAGAAGAAACCAATTAAGCAAAACAAAAAGCCACCGGCCTGAAGGACCGACAGCACAGTACAAAAACAACCAACATCAATAAAACAATAGCGCAAACAGGCAAACAATACCCCAAAACACAATAACACATAAAACAAGATCATAATACACAGAGAAAGCATAGGAGAACAAGAAAAATTATGTAAAATAATAAAATCATAAAACATACAACAATCCAAAAAACATAACAAAAAGCCACACATGGCACAATAACACACCAAACAATAAACAAAACATGCACAACACCCCGCAGTGCAAAACCATAAGTAGAGGCACAAGCACAGAACGTAAGAGGGCAAACAGCATAGCCAGAGGGGCACATAATACAACAAAATCAAAGAAACAGATAATCATGAAATGGTATAGCCACACACTAATTACGTTAAAAAACATAAGGAACACAATAAACAGGGACATTGAGAAACTAAACATTACACCGGCCTGAAGNATATATATATATACATATATAATATAATATATATATATATATATATATATATATATATATATATATATATATATATATATATATATATATATATATATATATATATATATATATATATATATATAGGGGGGTACCACCTCTGGTGCAATTATAGGGACCCACAGCCTCAGAGAAGGGAACACAGAGCATTCAGGGAAAACTTGCCATTTAACTCTGAATACATGAGGGTGTTCGCTTCTCCTACCACCCCCCTTTTTTATGGTGTACACTTTATTAAGCAAGGTTATACAGTTACATATCTGATTGTATACAAAAAATGAGCATTAAGAGGACACAAAAATAGTTCGCTTCCTAGAGGCTGTAGATTTCCTCGAACTCCTCCGACGTTGGGCAGGAACCGAGGATGCAGCGAGCATTCCCCCTCTGGATCGCGACACTGAGGCGCTGAAAGAGAAAACTTGCCGCTCTAGGGTCTCTTGTGGTGTCAATGAGCTTGGAACCAAGATCCTTTAGAAACCTTCTTGCACTCTCTCCCCATGGGCCTAGGGTCTCAGACCCTATTGGAACGAAGTTGTACCGATGATCTAATTGCCTATACTTGGCTGACTTGTCTCTTTCTCTGTGTGTCGCCGCGGCTCCTGCTGTGCCGGCAGAGAGGTTGATGTATGTGGCTGCCAGGGTGGATACGCAAGTATAGTCCCATGCCAACTGTCTGCCACCCTTCCACGGACGCAGTGTGATTCCGTCTGGTCGGCCGGCAAAGCTAACAGAGTCACGGTTCAGAAGGTTGCGGGGCTCTCTCTCCGCTGGACACTGGGCAGAGGCAAGGCTTCTTTAATGATGTCGTTTACTTCGTCGTGTCTAGTGTGCCAACCACCAGATTTTCCACAGTGCAGGCCATGCAATCCATATTCGTCAGCATCTGCCTCGCCGCAAATACACCTATGAACAGTGTGGATAGGGGCAGCAAGACGGAGAGCGACTGCAATACGGAGCTCCTGCGGATCAAGACGTGTGCCTGTCGCAGACATAGGGACTGCCAAAAGGAAGTCCCCTGCATGGGGAGCCTGCACAGCTGTGAGGCGTGCACGATCACTGGGGGTTGTTGCTGCCTCCAGCAAAGCTGTGGCTTCTTTGTCTGCAATGGGGCTGTCCCAACTGGATTGTTTCTTGGCTTTCGGCATGGCTGGTCTGAGTGCTGGGTCTGCCATGGCACCCCATTTCGTGTCGCATTCCGTGTAGTGGGGGTCCTGTATCCCCGCTACATCACTGAGGGTGTCAGGTAGAATTTCCTTAACCAGGTCATCTGATGCTGAGGAGGAAGACAGAAGGCTGGGACAGCAATTTGGGTGGCAGTGCGGACACCCAAGCCACCGAGCCTAACAGAAGAGTGGCTTGTTTCCACTGGCACTCGTTGAGGGAGAGATTAACAACTTTTTCCAGCATGGTCTTCAGTAAGAGGTCATACTCTTCAAGCTTTCGGTTGTCGTAAGATGGGGCGCACCTCAGAAAGTAGGTTAGCCTCGGAAGGGATAGGCATTTGGTGAGGAGATAAAAAGCATCGTGGGCATCGATGTCACCTATTCTGTCTTCCATCCTCCTAAGGTCTGCGATTTTCTTGTCAAGGATCTCCTCAATGGCATTAGACCCGAGGGGGCTCCAAGGAGGGTGCTGTTCTCGGCCCTAATGACATGGGCTCCAGGCAAGGCAGACCTTATTCTAGCTACGATGTCTGGGTTGGAGGAGACTACTTCACACTTGGAAGGGTTCAGGACAAGACCCAGGCTTACTTCTTGCTCCCTTATTTTCCTGATGTCTGCCAAGAGGTCGTCTACGGTGCCAGCTATAGTGCCATCATCCAAAAACCAGATGTTGAACTCGCTGGACAAGCTTTCGGTGATTTCTTTTAAGACTAAGCAGAAAAGAAGGGGAGCAAGAGGATCACCTTGCTGAACGCCTTCACATGATCTGATTTCATGTTCACCAAAGAGCAGTTTTGACTCACCACTGTAGCACGATAGTATGACGTATAGAGGGGCCGGAAATGGCGATGTACGGCACAAAGTACTGCATCTCTTCTGACCATGTTGAAGGCATTCTTAAAATCCAGTTTGAGCAGGGCCTTTTCATCAGAAATGTATATATATATATATATATATATATATATATATGTATATATATATATATATTATATATATATATATATATATATATATATATATATATATATTTGTGTATACTGGCAGCAGGTTTTCTTTTACACATGTCTCATTGAATATGACCGCATATTCTGTATTTACTATCTTCTGATTTAGGGCTTCTATCCCTCTAACTATTTTCTTAGCATCAGGGCTTAGCTGAAACAGGAGTTCTCCAAAACTCATTTTCGTAATTTCTGGGTGAAGAAAAGATGTGGATTACTATAGAATGTATTACACTTATTTAAACAATTTGCACGACGTTTCGAACCTCCATGGTTCATTTTCAAGTGAGGAAATGTTACAATGTGGTTTGATTATATACCCGCACTGGGTCAGGTGATAAAACAATAAAGGTGAAAACATAGGGGATACATAGGGGATACATAGGGGATAATGGGGTGAAACATAGAGGTAACCGCAGAAGGCCTATTGGCCATACGAGGCAGCTGGCATCTACATACAAAGATTAATCCAGTGTAATTGGCCTGTTATGTTGAACATTGTCTTCTGTGTTGGCATCGTTATGTTCTGGTCTTGTCCTTACTCTCATTGTGGGAAGAGTAAATAGTTCCGTGATTTGGGTGTTCATGGTAGGTTGTTCTGTTCTTATGTGAATTGCGATTGCAATTCAATATATAATATTGAATTGAGTAATATATATATATATATATATATATATATATATATATATATATATATATATATATATATATATATATATATATATATATATATATATATTACTCAGTCTGGTTAAATGGAAAAGAATGAAATATAAAATACACGTTTCTAACATGTTTAATTTCACAATGCTTGTGGGTATACAATATTTTTTTCTTGTTCCACTGTCTGTGAAGATATATTGTCTGATTGCCGACTCTAGCACATGCAACATATAATTGTCCATGTGAGAAGCAATCCGTGTCTAGGTCTAAACCGCACAATTCTTAAGATTGGCCCTGAGCTTTGTTGATGGTGATTGCAAACGCCAATCGAATTGGGATTACAATCTCTTAAATTGAAATGGAAAATCCGTTGGAATCATATTAACGTGAGGAATGAGGATATCTTCACTTTTGAAAGGTCTTGTCAAGATTGTTGCTTCTACGACGTTGCTGAATAATTTTTTACTTCAAGCCGCGTGCCGTTGCCAAGCTTTGGCAGGTTGATATTTCGTAACATGATAATTGACACGCCGATTTTTAATTGCGGTTCGTGTGGTGGTGGTATCTCTGGCAGATCGAGTGAATTAAACAATTCTGTTGGATAATTAACCGCTTCATCTGCTCCCACCACAGTATCGACGGACTTGTATGTGACTGCCACGTTTCCGTTCCCAATTTCCAGAAATTGATGTGAGAATATCTCAGCTGATGAGTCGTTTTGCAGTTGGACACGCATATTTGTAGTTAATTTTAACATCTTTACGTGGCGCCTCAAAGTAGAGTATTTCAGGCAAGCATTTATATCTTCCGCTGGTATCGATCGAGGAATTACAGGAGATGTTTGCATGAAATCTCCCGCAAGCAATATTATTGTATTCCCAAATGGTCTGATGTTTCCACGCAAATCTTGCAATGATTGATCAAGAGCCTCGAGCGATTTTTTGTGGGCCATTGTGCATTCATCCCAAACAATAAGTTTACATTTCTGCAATACTTTTCCCATGCCGGATGCTTTGGAAATGTTGCACATGAGAGTTTCAATGAATTGCATGTTTAATGGCAATTTCAAAGCCGAAGTAGCAGTTCTTCCACCTGGTAGCAATGTTGCAGCTATTATGGACGATGCAAGAGCTAAAGTTATGCCATTTGGGATCGAAATGCTGCCAAAATCAATCTATTTAGACAGTTGTACAGTTCCTCCTGGCGCATCGGAGAAGATTTCTCCAAACCCGTTATTGACAGTTTGAAGTATTTGGTTGTAAATGCCTTTTCGCTCAAGCGTTAGCTTAAGAATATTTGATTACACATACGATAACAGATCATCCGTGTTGTAATTTTTTTCACGACACAATTCTACATTGAACGAAGTAGCAGCAGATCGATTCGGTGATGGCATTTCCAATTGATTGAGAACTTTGTTCGGGATTTCTAAGCACAAATCTTCAATCATTATTAACGCTTCGTTGGAGATTTCTGCTGTGAAATTCATGTTAATATTTGAATTTTCCTTGCGTATTCGACTGACAATATCTTCAGCAATGTGCGATTTCTGTTTCTCCCATAACTCTGTTGGAGATGGAGAGACGGTGGTCAATATGATTGCAAACAATGCACGAATTTGATTTGGATGTGACGTGTTGGAGGCGCCATTAATAATACATCCCTGTGTCGGTCATTCTACAATGAAATTCAGAGCTTGACATGCACTACAGAAAGTGGCATGTGTTACGCCGCTGACAAATCTTAATTGCTAGAAAGACGTGGGACCGGGCATATTTACCAACAGCATGCGATGAAAGAAGCATTCATCCTGATTGGGATGCATGGTGTACAGTCTGCCTATCGTAGTTTGTTTGAATATGTCAGGTTGTCCGTCGACTCGTTTTCCTCGTTTTCGTCGCTCAAATGATTTTCTACTGGCAATCCATGTGTAAAACGTAGGCACTTCCGAATACAGCAATGTTTTTTCGCAAACACGAAATTTAACATAACGCGAAGAAAGCAGTTAACGTTGTTGTGCCGTGGATTCATAGCTGTTTGTTGCACATTTGCAGCTGTGAAATTAACGTTGTTCATTTTCTTGTTTTCAGAACAAAAAATACTAACGAAATATTTCAATTAAAACGCCAATCGACACAGCTCAATTTAACCACCAATTGCACTGAAAAATAAGAACAGTTAAAAAAAAGGGAATGAAAAAAATGAAAAAAGAAAGAAGAAATGAGCTATTCCCACAAAATGAACGGTATGGTAAACAAACAGCTCAATTCCAACACAATGTCACACAAAATATTTAAATCAAAATGAAAATAAATCAAAATTATGAAAATTCTATATATAAATGCAATGGAAACATTGAAATTGAATCATAACATATCTTTATATCGTTGTTGCTCTTACGTGCAACAGATGGCGCTGTTTTTTCAAAAAATGCATGTTTTTACCTGTCACAGGTGCGGCATCTAAATAGTATGTATATCAAAACACACGCGTATTCGAAAGGAACGTTGTGTCAAAATTTCAAGGCAATTGGCGAAGAACTTTTGGAGATTACATCATGTGTTGCTCATATGTCCAACAGATGGCACTGTTTAAAAAAAAAAGTTTTTTCCTGTCACAGGTGAGGCACGTACAAAGGAGTATATGAAAACACTCGCTATTTGAATGTAATGTCGTGTCAAGATTTCAAAGCAATCGGTAAAGAGTTTCGAAGATTTCCCTCACTTGAAACACACTTGAAAACACAGCTTTTTTAAAAAAAGCATGTTTTTCCCGTCACAGACGTGACATCTATATAGTATGTATATAAAAACTCCGCTCGGATGCGAATGGAACGTTGTGTGAACATTTCAGGCAATCGTGAAGAACTTTCGGAGATTAGCGATTTTGAACAAACACAACATTTCCATTTTATTTATATAGATACCATGTGTGTTGCTCTTAATGCAACAGATGGCGCTGTTTGTCATTAAAGCATAGTTTACCTGTCACAGGTGTGGCATCTATACTTATACTTACAAA
>WNGS01161731.1:0-12991 GCA_020271785.1 Procambarus virginalis | reverse complement strand
TTGAGAGGTACCTTGATGTGGGCTCACTTTCTCGTAGCTGTACCAAGACTTCTTACTGGTAGGTTGTTCTGGTGTCAGCCGGTGGATGAGGCTGTAAGTGTCAGCTGACTTCGCGCATTTCACCAAATCGGTCTCTTCTTTGTCTGCTAAGTATAGGCGGACAGGAGGAGGTACACGCCTCAAGAATTCTTCAACCAACATGAGGTTGACAAGCTCTGGAAAAGTAGAGACATGTGCTGCCTCCAGCCATTTCATGAAATATCTCCGTTTGGTGTTAGCAAATTCTAAGAAGGTGGTGGTACTTGCCTTTACGTAGTCACGGAACTTTCGTCGGTAGCTTTCGGTAGAGAGAAGGTAGGCGTCCAACACAGCTTGCTTCAGGGTGGTGTAGTTGTTTTCCGATGCCAAAGTGCTGAGTGTGACTGCTGCTCTACCTGTTAAATGTACTCGGAGAAGGGTAGCCAACCGACATAGGTCGTCAGGCCAACTAAGTTGATTAGCAAGGGTCTCAAAAGTAGTGAAAAACACATCAACCTCCGTTTCGATGAAAGGTGGCATCAACTTACTTGCATGCGAGACATTGAAAATTGGAGGAAGACTAGCTGCAGCTTGTTGGAGTTGAGCTTGGTGTGTAGCGTCCATCGTGAGTTCTCTGTTACGACAGTCTAGAGCTGTTTCTGCCTGCCGTTTGTCGTGCTCGCGTTGCATTTCAAGTTGTCGTTGTCTTACTTCAAGTTGTATCTTTTCACGCTCTTTGAATACGGCCAACTCACGTTCACTTTCTTCTTTCCTCAATGCGGCCTCTCGCTCTTTGAGGTGGATTTCTTCTTTCTTGAACTGGAGCTCGCGTTCTTGTTCTTCCTTTCTGATGGCAGCTGCTTCCTGTTGTTGCTCCCGCTCGATCTTAGCAAGCTCTAGCTTGAGCTTCATGGCTGTCAAATCATGCTTATCTGAAATGGTATATTGTTCGTGAGTATCAGAATCTATTTTCCCTTCATCCAAAAGATGATCTAGTATCATATTATGTATGGCATATTTGTTGGCTCCAGGGGGAACTTCCAAATGATACTCATGTGCAAGAGTTATCAATTCGACCCTCTTAGCATGACGTAAGTTCCCTATTTCACTTTCTGGATCTGCCTTGAAAGTTTGGATACGAAACATGGTGAAAATGGCAAATAAATGAGACACGAATATACTGTGAGAATATGGTGAATGTCAGAAACAGGAAACGTGGCAACTGATACCTATCCTGTGGAATTGTTAATAATTAAAGTAATTCAAGATGGTAAATGAATAAGGTCGCAGGAAATCTTGTACCCGGTACTCACTGTGGGAGGATAAAGGCAAGAAAATCCTACTAATTAGTTGAAACTGAGTTTCGAAAAACAAGTGGAACACTAAATGGTTCCAAAGTAAATGAGGTAGTACAAAAATGTAGTCATACCTTGCCGAGTCACTATAGAACATAAGCAAGGTACCCACTGAAATTGAATATGGTACTTACAAAATTAGCGACTTTCGTGCTCAAAAGAAAGAAAGCTAATTCCCTACCTTGAGTAAGTACCATCAATTCTGACCGACGAGTAGGGGTGTGAGTGTCAACTGGTGACGAGAACTATCGGCGAGGTCCCAACTCGCCAATTAAAGTCCGTGCTAGAGGAACTTTGGCCCTCTTATCCTCCTAGAGTCGGATTGCAGAAATTAGGTGCTATTGACCCGGAGACAGACCACAGTACCAGGGTACCTATGTGATAATCTGTCGAAAGTTTGAGAAGTATCTGAGGGACAAAAGATGTTAAACACGGGTGATAACACGGAAGGGGGAGACGACCAATTAAGAGTATGACTGCGGCCTACAGTCACCACGTAATCCAAAGTTGTCTCACACTCACCATATCTACTCCCGTAATGCACAAAATACACAGCACCAATTAAAAAATGATTAGTGTAAATATTGAAAGCAAGGGAATGAAAGCCAAGTACGCTTACCACAATTACCAATACCTGAGTGAAGCTCCTAGGACAGGCCCCCAATTATATGTGACAGTAACGTGTTGGAAATGGTGGTCGGCAGTCTTCCAAATGGCAGATGTCAATGCTGGGTCACATATATGTAACTTATAAAAAAAAAGAGAAAAAAAAAGAATGACTGCTTGTCTGATAATCTGTGGTAAGGTAAGATACACGGAAACACAAAAGATAAATAATGACATTTAATAAATCTAAAAAAAGCAAAGTAAAATAAAGACAATTTCTTGGCTGAATAACGTGACTGTATAACAAATGAGCAAGAAATAACATAAAAGTAAATTACGTTAACCAGAGGGCAATATTGAACACAAGGGAAATATATAATAAACAATATATAATAATGGTGCTGGGAATATATGCGCTAGCTATAAGCCTCTACTTGATCACACGAGGTGAGTCAAATAGGTGTTCATAGCATGAGAGCACGAGATATTCTGACTAGTAGAGCTGCCAGTGATCCTGACGTTGCCTTGGCGAGGAATGTGATTGGCGTAGAACTGAAGTGGTGAGTTCTCGAACGGCCAATGAGAATGCAGGGAGGCCGGTCACAGGTAGTTTGGCAGTTGAAGGGTTCGGCGCGTCGACCAGGTGTGCAGGAATGGGGGGAGGGGGAGTTGCAGGTGCGTGTGGCTGTCTTGATATATACGTTTAAGCCACTGTAAAACGTATCTTGAGTATTGTGTAGAACGTGATGAAGGAAGAGAAGGGCAGGCTAAATCTCTGGGAAGAGATTATCATCACAATATATATATATATATATATATATATATATATATATATATATATATATATATATATATATATATATATATATATATATATATATATATATATATATGTGGAAAAACCACAAAGAATTGGAGAAAGGGGGGTGAACGTTTCGGCAATTATGATTCATAGAGTCAATAGAAGGTTCAAATTTAATGTGTATAGAAAACCTACCAACGTGGGGTCGTTTGTTCATTATTATTCGAATCATCATAGTAAAGTTAAACAGGCAGTATTTTCAGGAATGTTTCTTCGAGCTTTGAGGGTATGCAGCCCTGAGTTTTTTGATGAAGAGATAGCTAAAATATATGAAATTGGGAAAAGTTTACAGTACCCTAAGATGTTTTTGGATTGTTCGTTTGGGAATGCTAAACGTACGTTTTATAATAATGTCTCCAAAGCGAAACCAGAAAATAGAAACTTCTTGGTGGTACCTTATGCGATGGGATTTGAGAAACTTTCCCCAGTTTTTAAGACCCTTAATATCAATTTGGTGTTCACTAATAATACGATCAAGTCTAATTTAATAAAAAAACTCCCCTGGTACAGCAGGTTGTGTGTATTCGATTCCCTGCAATGATTGTGAGTCTGTGTACCTTGGACAAACAGGAAAATCCTTACAATTGCGTATGTCCCAACATGCTTATAGTATAAGAACTGCCCAAACGTCTAATGCTTTGTATCTACACACAAGTTTGTGTGATCACACTATTAATTGGGATGGGGCTAAAAGCATTGCCAATTGCAATGGCTTTGTGGAACGGAATTTAATCGAGTCTGCGCTAATTAGTCAATGTCCAAATCTTCTCAATGTTAGTACTGGTATGTATGTACAAACTTGACCCAGTTTTAAGTTACAATATTACACAACAGTTTAAGAAAAAACTCTTAAATTGAGGCATACAATGTCTCATTACAATTGTTTATTCATTTATTGTGTGTTCATGAGGCTTTTCCTTAATCTTTCATCCTTAATTCTCTGACCGCTTAATCCTCTTTGACCTTACCTGTTTCTGGTAATCCTTTCCTAGGGATGGGTTGGTCAGGTCTAGGTGCTGACCTGTATCTTCTTTCTCCTGTCCTCAGTCAGTCTGGTGTTGACAAAGGCCTTGAGAAGCCGAAACGTTCACCCCACCTTTCTCCAATTCTTTGTGGTTTTTCCGCATACAAATGATCAGTGTTTAGTGATCGTCAATTGCATATATATATATATATATATATATATATATATATATATATATATATATATATATATATATATATATATATATATATATATATATATATATATATATATATATATATATATATATATATATGTAACTGAAAACTCACACCGCAGAAGTGACTCGAACCCGTACTGCCAGGAGCGACTTGGACAATTATGTTCATGCATTCAAAAATCTCAAAAAAGATAGTTCATTACACATTACCAAAGCTGATAAGTCAAATGCATTAGTTATTATGAATAAGGATGACTATGTCTTCCAGGAGTTACTCCTGGAAGACAGGGATACTTATCTATTGATTAATACAGATCCTACTAAAAAAAGTGATTGCACATTTTAACAAAACTCTTAAAACTGTGTGTAAAGGCAATAAAGAGTTTATATCTAGGCTAACAAGTCGATCCCCCTCTCTATCTTACATGTATGGACTTATAAAAAATCATAAGCCATATAATCCTGGCAAGGCCGATTATTAGTTCAATTGGTTCGGCGGCTTATAAACTCTCTAAATGGTTAGTCAAAGTTTTGTCGCCTATAGTTGGTACTATTTCCAACTCACACTTGACAAACAATGTGGACTTAGTTAATAAGCTATCCACACTGAATTTAAATTTTGATTTTAAACTAATGTTTCGACGTGACCTCTTTATTCACTAAAGTACCTGTTGATGATCTGTTAGAATTTCTACATGAGGAACTATCCAAATATAATTTGAGCTTGCAGACCATTAATGTATTGGAACTTATCAAATTGTGTATTAAAGACAATTTTTTTAGTTTTAATGGAGAATTTTTCCAACAAACATTTGTAATGGCGATGGGCAATCCCCTTTCCCAGGGTTTTAAGCAATTTGTATATGGAATTCTTCGAAACAAAAATCTTATCCAGGATTATCCCTGCTAATGTAGTTTGGTTTAGGTATGTTGATGATATTTTGTGCTTATGGCCGTGTGACAAAGACCAGATAGTTTTTCTTAATGAACTTAATTCTTTGGTACCTTCAACATAATTCACTTGTGAGACTGAGGAGAATGGTACTCTTCCGTTTTTGGACATAATGATTCATAGAGTCACTAGAAAGTTCAAACTTAATGTGTATAGGAAACCTACCAACTTGGGGTCGTATGTTCATTTCTATTCGAATCATCATAGTAAAGTATATACAGGCAGTATTTTCAGGAATGTTTCTACGAGCTTTAAGGGTATGCAGTCCTAAGTTTTCTGATGAAGAGATTGCTAAAATATATGAAATTGGGAAGAGTTTACAATACCCTAAGAGGTTTTTGGATTTCTCGTTTGAACAAGCCAAGCGTACGTTTTATAATCACGTCCCCAAGGCGAAACCAGAAATTATTAACTCATTGGTGGTACCTTATGCTAGTAGACTTGAAAAACTGTCTCCGATTTTTAAGAAACTTAATATAAATTTGGTGTTCACTAATAGTACGATCAAATCCAATTTAATAAAAAATTCCCCTGATACAGCAGGTTACATATATTCGATTCCCTGCAATGATTGTGATTTTGTGTACCTTGGACAAACAGGAAAGTCCTTACAATTGTGGTTGTCACAACATGCTTATAGTATTAGAACTGCCGAAATGTCTAATGCATTGTATCTGCACACGAGTTTATGCGATCACAATATTAACTGGAATGGGGCAAAAAGCATTACCAATTGTGGTGGTTTCGTGGAACGGGAATTTGATTCAGTCTGCTCTAATCAGTCAGTGTCCAAATCTTCTTAACGTTAGTACTGGTATGTACAAACTTGATCCAAATTTTAAGTTATAATATTGCACAACAGTTTAAGAAAAAACTCTGATAGAGAGGCTTATAATGTCTCATTACAATTTTATATTCATACATTGTGTGTTCTTGAGGTTTTTCTTTAATCTGTCATCCTTATTCTCTGACCGCTTAATCCTCTTTGATCATTCTAAGCTAAGTTATACCTGTTTCTGGTTAATTCTTTCCCTAGAGATGGGTTGGTCAGGTTCCAGGTGTCGGCCTGTATCCTCTCTCTCTCTCTAGTCAGTCTGGTGTTGACAAAGGCTTTAACAGGCCGAAACGTTCACTTTCGTTGATATTTCTCTGTGGATTTTCCGCATAAAATCATCAGTGTTTTGTGATCGTCAACTGCATATGTATATATATATATATATATATATATATATATATATATATATAATATATATATATATATATATATATATATATATATATATATATATGTGCAAACAAGCCTGAATGGTCCCCAGGACTAGATACAACTGAAAACTCACACCCCAGAAGTGACTCGAACCCATACTCCCAGGAGCAACGCAACTGGTATGTACAGGGATGCCTTAAACCACTTGACCACCATGACCGGACATAAGGAAGTGATAGCCGAGGCTATATGAACCACTTCCCCGCCTGCACTCGGATGGTAATCTTGGGCATAGCATTTTATCAAATCACCTCATTTTTGGGGGCAACACGTGAGGAACACAAATGCAAACAAGCCTGAATGGTCCCCAGGACTAGATACAACTGAATTCATATAGCCTCGGCTATCACTTCCTTATGTCCGGTCATGATGGTCAAGTGGTTTAAGGCGTCCCTGTACATACCAGTTGCGTTGCTCCTGGGAGTATGGGTTCGAGTCACTTCTGGGGTGTGAGTTTTCAGTATTTATATATATATATATATATATATATATATATATATATATATATATATATATATATATATATATATATATATATATATATATATATATATATATATATGTCGTACCTAGTAGCCAGAACGCACTTCTCAGCCTACTATGCAAGGCCCGATTTGCCTAATAAGCTAAGTTTTCATGAATTAATTATTTTTCGACAACCTAACCTACCTAACCTAACCTAACTTTTTCGGCTACCTAACCTAACCTAACCTATAAAGAGAGGTTAGGTTAGGTTAGGTAGGGTTGGTTAGGTTCGGTCATATATCTACGTTAATTTTAACTCCAATAATTTTTTTTTTACCTCATACGTAATGAAATGGGTAGCTTTATCATTTCATAAGAAAAAAATTAGTGAAAATATATTAATTCATGAAAACTTGGCTTATTAGGCAAATCGGGCCTTGCATAGTAGGCTGAGAAGTACGTTCTGGCTACTAGGTACGACATATATATATATATTGTGACGATAAACTCTTTCAAGAGAGATTGAGCCTGCTCTTCCCTATATCAGTTATGCCATATCACAAGTACAAGAGGCTACTTTCAAGATACGTCCACCAGTAGCACAAAACGTTTTGACCAGGAAGCAAAACATACCCAGCAAACCCCCCTTCACCTCCCACCAGCCGGCTCACCGCCCGTCTCCGACAAGCTAACTACCATTCTCCAACTGCCTGCCTTCTGTTTGGCTGGTGTCGCCGACAGCACAGCACACCTGCACCACTCACACCATCTACCCGAGTTGACGTCTGGGCCAGTTCAGCCGTCTTCCTCAGAATATCCGTTGTGCTCTCACAGTTGACATCTCTCTCTGGTATACTAAGCTCTGGCGGTCGTATACTAAGCGAGATAGCAGCTTTAGCCAATATTCTCAGCACCTGATTTTTATTGCACATTATTTTGTATCATTGTAAATTTCATCTCTAATAATTATTTATGTTTTTTTGTGTTTTTTGACTTTACAATTTAATTTAAGCCAAGGGATTGTCTTTGTTCATATTTTATTTTCTAAAGTAATTAAAGTTTCATTGTTTATACTTTGTGTTTTACGCGTCTTCCCTTACCTTACCACAGACAAACAGGCAAGCAGTCTCTCTTTTTTTTTGTATGTGTGACCAGGCATTGACACCTGCCATTGGAGGACTGCCGAACACCATACTCCAACACTTTACCGTCACATACATGGGGGCCTGTCCGGGATCTTCACTCAGGTACTGGTATCAGAACGTTAATTTGTGGTAAGCGTACTTGGCTTTAATACACTTGCTTTTCACTATTTTTAATATTAAATTTTGTTATTCATATGGTGCTGTGTGTATTGTGCATTCCGGGAGTAGCATATAGTGAGTGTGAGACAACTTTGGATTACGTGGTGACTGTAGGCCTCAGTCATTCTCTTAATTGGTCATCTCTCCCTCCGTGTTATTACTCGTGTTTACCACCTTTTGTCCCTAGGATATTTCTCATATTTTCGGCAGATCATCATTTTGGGTACCCTGGTACTTTGGTTTGTCTTCGGGTCAAAGCACCCAATCTTCTGCAATCCGACTCTAGGAGGATAAAGAGGGCCATAGTTCCTCTAAGCACGGACCTCGTTGCTGAGTTGGGACCTCAGCAGCAGTTCTCGTCACCAGTTGACACTCGCACCCCTACACATCGGTCAGAGATGATGATATTTACTTAGGTAGGGAATTAGCTTTATTTTTTTCAGAGCACGAAAGTTCGCTAATTCTGTAAGTATCATATTTCATTTCAGTGGGAAAAACTTGCTTATGTCCTATAGAGACTCGGCAAGGTATGCCTACATTCTTGGACTACCTAATTCACTTTTGAAGCAATTAAGTGTTTCATTTGTTTTAGAAACTCAGTTTCACTTACTTAGTAGGATTTTCTTGCCCTTATTCTCCTACAGTGAGTACCGGGTACTAGATTTCCTGCAATCTTGATTTATTAATCATTTACCATATTGAATTAACATTAATTGTTAACGATTCCACAGGATAGGTACCAGTTGCCACGTTGTCCTGTTTCTGACATTCACCATATCACAACAGTATATAACATTTTACGTTTATTTGCTAATTTTCACCATGTTTCGTCTCCAAGCTTTCCGTACTAATCCAGCAGGTGAAATAGGGAACTTAAGTCGTGCCAAGAGGACCAAATTACAAACTCTTGCACATGAGTATCAACTAGATGTTCCCCATGGAGCCAACAAGAATGAGATACACAACATTCTCTTAGATCACTTTTTAGATGAAGGGGTAATAGACTCTGACACTCACGAACATTACACTATTTCAGATAAGCATGATTTGGCCACTATGAAACTTAAACTCGAACTGGCCAAGATCGAGCGGGAGCAACAAAAGGAAGCAGCTGTAATCAAGGAACGAGAGGCCGCATTACTCAAGGAACAACAGGAACGTTAGGCGGCCCTGGCAAAGGAAGCTCTCCACCTCAAGGAACGAGTGGCCGCCCTGAGGAAAGAAGAAAGTGATAGAGAGGCCGCCCTTAAGGAACGTGAGCTGGCCCTCAAACAACGTCATCTGGAGATGCAACGCGAGCACGACAAACAGCAAGCGGCTATGACTATAGAATGTCGTCGACAAGAACTAGAGTTGGAAACTACTCACCAAAACTCAACGCCAGCAAGCTACAGCTAGTCTTCCTGTAAGTTTCAATGTCTCCCATGCAAGTAAGTTAATGCCACCGTTCGTAGAGACAGAGATTGACGTCTTTTTTACCACCTTTGAGACCCTAGCTAATCAACTTAGCTGGCCTGCCGACCAATGGGCTACCCTTCTCAGAGTACATCTCACAGGTAGAGCTGCAGTCACCCTCAGTACTTTGGCATCTGAGAATGACTACCAGACCCTGAAGCAAGCAGTATTGGACGCCTACCTTCTCTCCACTGAAAGCTACCGACGAAAATTCCGTGATCACCTTAAGGCAAGTACCACCACCTTTCTAGAATTTGCCAACACCAAAAAAGAAGAGATATTTTATGAAATGGCTGGAAGCAGCACATGTCTCTACCTTTGCAGAACTCATCAACCTCATGGTAGTTGAAGAATTCTTGAGGCGTGTACCTCCTCCTGTCCGTTTATATTTAGCAGGTAAAGAAGAGACCGATTACGTAAAATGTGCGAAGTCGGCTGACACCTACAGCTTCATCCACCGGCTGACACCAGAACCACCTACCAGTAAGAAGTCTTGGTACAGTTGCGAGAAAGTGAGTACAGATCAAGCTAGCTCGCAATTGTACTGTAAGTGTTATAGACTCTATGGACATACCATAGATAAGTGTGGTAAGTCTCAATACAAAAGTAATACTGAATCCACTAAACCCAAACAGACTCCTCCTAAGTCCGGTAAGCCTGTGATGAATGTTGGTGTTCATGTTAATGATCTTTCTCTCTTCAGTAAACACCTGTATCCTGGAACTATCTCTACCAACGGTTCAGATTCGGAGGGACGTTTCAAACTGAAGATCTTGAGGGACACAGCGGCTCTTCAATCAATAATCTTGAAATCAGCTGTGCCCAATGTCGCCTACACCGGGGAAACCGTCTTCATCACTGACCTCACTGCTACTACTCCTTATCCTCTCGCCAGAGTCCACCTGGATTGTCCCTTCGTGACCGGTGAAGTCCAAGTCGCCATCAGGAAAAGCCTTTTCCCATGCCTGGAGTGCAACTTCTCCTGGGCAACGACTTGGCAGAAGACCTGCAACCGACCAACCTGATCGTCATGGACAAACCCCAGGTGTGTACCTCTGTATGGATAATCCTATCTTTGAGTATGTTCCAGCAAAGGTTCAAGAGAGTGATGAAGTTTCTCCTCCGGTTTTAGTGACCACCCGTGCACAAGCTGCACGACCGCAACCAGCTGACTACTGCTACCGCTGTCCCTCAAGACCCTCTGAAACTACCCCGAATCTTACCGCGTTGGAGTTCGTAAGTTACAGAGGAAGATCTTACCTTGACCATTATTCTTCCAGGCTGAGACTCAACCTGACAGTATCCCTGGGTTCTTCCTAGAGAACGAGTTGCTCTACCGCAGATACAGACCCAGTAAACTGAAGGAGGAGGACGATTGGGCCAACGTCGAACAACTAGTGATTCCTACCAGCCTGCGGCCCACTATTCTACACCTGGCCCACGAGCACTTTCACACTACGGTTTTAACAAAACCTACCATGGAATTCGACAAGACTACTACTGGCCAGTATGGTTAATAACGTCAAACAATACTTAAACAGTGTCACACATGTCAGATGGCAGGTAAACGAACATCTCTATCCCCAAGCACCACTGACACCCATTCAGGTGCCTGGAACCTTTCCACAGACTTATTAGACTGTGTTGGTCCTTTACCTCGGACCAGTCTGGCAACGCCTATATACTAACCATCCTGTGTCCTACCACCAGATTCCCCATAGGTTCCAGTAAAGAACATTACGGCTGCTACTGTGGTGAATCAACTTACTGAAGATCTTCACCCAGTATGGATTTCCAAGGGAGGTTCAGAGTGACTGTGGCACCAACTTCACCAGTGATCTCTTCAAGCGTACGATTTAATACTAAGTGTAATAAGTATCACTTTCTTACTGTCATAAACAGTGCATAATTGCACTTATGGGGCTGATACATTTACCAAACCTCCATCCCCCAATTTTATTCTCCTGCGTTTTCTGTTAAGACACTCAGAATTTTTAGGATTTGAAGCTTTCAATTTCCAATATCACAAGTTTTTAAATATCAGGAATTTTTTTTCAGGTTATTAAACAATGTAGATTTTATACAAAATTTTAAAATATCCTGAGTTACTTTACTTTCTTTTATATTATTTTGTTTGTTTTATTAGTTTTATAAAACTATATATATCAATATAGCTATAATGGTTAAGTACTAATGTAATTAAGAAGCAATAAAATTATTATCTTCAACAACTAAGACGGTTAGGCGAGGTTGTGGTTTTCTATACAGTTTTTCAGGGAAACTCAATATTAAACTATATTGACAGTACGATTTAATACTAAGTGAAAATAAGTACAATTCCTACTGCCTATGAATAGTACATAATTGCCCTATTTGTCTCCTACATTTACACCCCTATTTTTGGTAGGACGGGCCTGTGGTGTGGTGAGGGGGGTGGGGGGAATGTGGCAAAGTGGGCCAAGTGTGGGCTAAGGTGATGTGGGCGAGGTGGGCCGAGGCATTTCCTACATATTTGGTGTCTATAAAAATGCATAGTACATTAACGTGTATTGTATCACTTTCTGTAAGTAATCCGGAAAACTGGATGATGAACCCCCCCCAAATACCCCCCCCCCCGCCTCCACCCCCCCCCAAAAAAAAAATTTGAATTCCGGTTTTCGCGCAAATCCGCATCCGGTATACGACGAATGACCCGAATTTGGAAGGTGTCCCTTTATATATATATAATATGATATATAATATATATGATATATATATATATATTATATATATATATATAACATATATATATATATTACATATAACTGAAAACTCACACCCCAGAAGTGACTCCGACCCCAAACTCCCAGGAGCAATGCAACTGGCTATGTACAGGGATGCCTTAACCACTTGACCATTCACGACCGGACATAAGGAAGTGATTAGCCGAGGCTATATGAACCACATCTAGTCCTGGGGACCATCAGGCTTGTTTGCATATATACTACATATATATTATATAATATATTATATATCATTAGATATATATATGATATTATATGTATATATATACTATAATTATAATAATTGCCAGTGTCAGGACCCACTGCGGATGAATTGAAAAACAGGAATTTCCTAGTACTTTCGTATATTAATACATGTTCAGAAGGAATAACTACCTCATTCCTTCTGACAGATGTATTAATATACGAAAGTACTTAAGGAAATTCCTGTTTCAATTCTCCTCCGTGATCTGACACTGTCACATTTTTCATCACGTGAGTAATTTTCGTGATTTACACACACACACACACATACACATTATTATATATATATATATATAATATATATATATATATATATATATATATATATTATATATATAGAAATAAAGCTGCTGATCAGCCAACTACTCGTTATGGGCTAACAAGGCACTTGTTGAGGAACGACCCAACCACTCCCAGTCGACCCTCCTCCCTCCCACTTGGTCTAATGAGCCTGCAGGAGACAGGTCATCCACGTCAATCGTGGCGAAAGAAAGAAA
>WNGS01161729.1:36088-47598 GCA_020271785.1 Procambarus virginalis | reverse complement strand
GGTCACCTGACAACATCTTCGGTAAACTGACAACATTGGGGTCACGTGACAACATCAGGGGTCACGTGACAACATCTGGGGTCACGTGACAACATCTGGGGTCACGTGACAACATCTGGGGTCACATGACAACATCTGGGGTCACGTGACAACATCTGGAGTCACGTGACAACATCTGCGGTCAACTGACAACATCTGGGTCACCGCCAACATCTGGGGGTCACTGACAACATCTGGGGTCACCTGACAACATCTGGGGGTCACCTGACATCATCTGGGGTCACCTGACAACATCTGGGGTCACCTAACAACATCTGGGGTCACGTGACAACATCTGGGTCACCTGACAACATCTGCGGTCAACTGACAACATCTGGGGTCACGTGACAACATCTGCGGTCAACTGACAACATCTGGGGTCACCTGACAACATTTGGGGTCACCTGACAACATCTGGGGTCACCTGACAACATCTGGGGTCACCTGACAACATCTGGGGTCACCTGACAACATCTAGGGTCACGTGACAACATCTGGGGTCATGTAACAACGCCTGGATCACCTGACAACATCTGGGGTCACCTGACAACATCTGGGGTCATGTAACAACACCTGGGGTCACCTGACAACATCTGGGGTCACGTGACAACATCTGGGGTCACGTGACACATCTGGGTCACCTGACAACATCTGGGGTCACGTGACAACATCTGGGGTCACCTGACAACATCTGGGGTCACCTGACAACATCTGGGGTCAACTGACAACATCTGGGGTCAACTGACAACATCTGGGGTCACCTGACAACATCTGGGGTCAACTGACAACATCAGGGGTCACCTGACAACATCTGGGGTCACCTGACAACATCTGGGGTCATCTGACAACATCAGGGTCACCTGACCTCATCTGGGGTCCACCTGACAACATCTGGGGTCACCTGACAACATCTGGGGTCAACTGACAACATCTGGGGTCACCTGACAACATCTGGGGTCAACTGACAACATCTGGGGTCACCTGACAACATCTGGGGTCAACTGACAACATCTGGGGTCACCTGACAACATCTGGGGTCACCTGACAACATCTGGGGTCACCTGACAACATCTGGGGTCACCTGACACATCTGGGGTCACCTGACAACATCTGGGGTCACCTGACAACATCTGGGGGTCACCTAACAACATCTGGGGTCACCTGACAACATCTGGGGTCACCTGACACAATCTGGGGTCACCTAACACATCTGGGGTCACCTGACAACATCTGGGGTCACCTGACAACATCTGGGGTCAACTGACAACATCTGGGGTCACTGACATTTTACCATTTTGAGTAAATGATAAATTTGATATTTAAATATATATCAGAATTAAATAATAACTAAATTAATTTTCAGTTAATCAGATAAAGTCGGAAATAAATGACCGAACGTCTATCAGACGATAGATAAAGATAAGAGCGTCAGAGTCTATTGGATTCCTTGCGGTGATTGCATAAAGTTTATTGTGGCCCAAAAGGCTCGGATCTACCCCCTCCCGCATCACCTGAAAACAATACGGAGGCTGGAGTAGGAACCACGTTTCTCCATGATGTATTTTCTCATGGAATACACAATATACATTTCCTGTTTTTTTTAAACAGTAAGTTATTATTTTCATCATTTTGTGAGTCATTGTAATTTAATTTTTATATATTCATGACTTCAAAATGATCCTGGGGCCATATTCACGAAGCAGTTACGCAAGCACTTGCGAACCTGGGGCCAGATTCACGAAGCAGTTACGCAAGCACTTGCGAACCTGGGGCCAGATTCACGAAGCAGTTACGCAAGTACTTACGAACCTGGGGCCAGATTCACGAAGCAGTTACGCCAGCACTTACGAACCGGGGGCCAGATTCCCGAAGCAGTTACGCAAGCACTTACGAACCTGAAGCCAGATTCACGAAGCAGTACGCAAGCACTTACGAACCTGGGGCCAGATTCACGAAGCAGTTACGCAAGTACTTACGAACCTGGGGACAGATTCACGAAGCAGTTACGCAAGTACTTACGAACCTGGGCCCAGATTCACGAAGCAGTTACGCAAGCACTTACGAACCTGGGCCCAGATTCACGAAGCAGTACGCAAGCACTTACGAACCTGTGGCCAGATTCACGAAGCAGTTACGCAAGCACTTACGAACCTGGGGCCAGATTCACGAAGCAGTTACGCAAGCACTTACGAACGTGTACATCTTTCCTCAATCATTGACGACTTTGGTTACATTATTAAACAGTTAAAGCAGTAAAACTTGCCAATCAACTGTTGTTATTGTTATAAACAGCCTCCTGGTGCTTCGGAGCTCATTAACTGTTTAATAATTGTAAACAAACCCGCCAAAGATTGAGAAAAGATGTACAGGTTCGTAAGTGCTTGCGTAACTGCTTCGTGAATCTGGCCTCAGACTCGTAAGTGCTTGCGTAACTGCTTCGTGAATCTGGCCCCAGGTTCGTAAGTGCTTGCGTAACTGCTTCGTGAATCTGGCCCCAGGTTCGTAAGGCTGCGTAACTGCTTCGTGAATCTGGCCTCAGGTTCGTAAGTGCTTGCGTAACTGCTTCGTGAATCTGGCTTCAGGTTCGTAAGTGCTTGCGTAACTGCTTCGGGAATCTGGCCCCAGGTTCGTAAGTGCTTGCGTAACTGCTTCGTGATCTGGCCCAGGTTCGTAAGTGCTTGCGTAACTGCTTCGTGAATCTGGCCCCAGGTTCGTAAGTGCTTGCGTAACTGCTTCGTGAATCTGGCTTCAGGTTCGTAAGTACTTGCGTACTGCTTCGTGAAACTGGCTTCAGGAAGGACCGAAACGTGGTCGTCTCCTCATAATGTAGACGCATTGCGGACATATTGAAAAAGAGCTCAGAAGCAATGGCCACAGTGAGGGAGGTAGCCATGCAAGCTGCTACCTCACAGGAAGCAGCAAGGTGCACCACTCAACTGCTGGAGAGAAAGAGATCAGTGGTAGTTGTAGGCATCAAAGAACAGGAAGGATCCAACAGGCAAGAATGGAATGGCAAGGATAGAGAGGCAGTACATGGGCTACTGAAGGGGTTACAGATGGAAGAGGCTACACACAACATTGAGAAGGTTTTCAGGTTGGGCTGGTACAACAGGGACAGAAACCGACTTATAAAGGTGGTGTTTGCAAACGAAACCACAAAGGAGGATATTCTAGAAAAGAAGAGTCGTCTCCAACATGTGGAGGGATACAAACAAGTATTCCTGCAGAGGGACAGGACGAAGGAGGAGAGAGCCAGGGCAGCAGAGGCAAGGAGGAAGCGCAGGGAGAGAGGAGCAAACCAGGAAATCACAGCCCCCAACACAGCAGTCCCAGAGACAAGAGGGGAACCCAAAACCAGCATCCCAGCAACACCAGAGGGGGGGCAACACCACCAACCCCCTCTGCATAGAAACCCTTCCTTCCCCTCACCCTACCTGCCCCACCCAACCCTCCCTCCCCCCCACCCCATTCTGACCCCGACACCCATCCCCATTCCCATCATGTCCCCCCTCCCACCTTTCCCCCCAGTCCCCCTTCCCCCTTCATCCCATACCCTCCCTATTCCTCCTCCCCCCTCACCCCGTATCCTCCATGTCCCCCCTATCTCCTTAACCCACACCCTACCCGTTCCCCCTTCCCTTAACCCCCCCCCCCCACCCCAAAACCCTCTGCGACCCTGCAAACCACCTCACAGATCCTCTCACCCACGGAACAGCTTCCCACACCAGTAGAATACTCGCCAAGAAAGGGATATGTAAATGAACAGAAGAAAGTGAGCTTCAAGGCGATGTACACTAACATAGATGGGATTACAAATAAAACTAGTGAACTTGGAGAGTGGGCACTAGAAGAAAACCCAGACATAATAGCACTCACAGAAACAAAGCTAACGAAAATCATAACAAATGCAGTGTTTCCACAGGGCTACTATGTAGTGAGGAAAGAGAGAGAAGGGAGAGGAGGAGGTGGTGTGGCTTTGCTACTAAGAGAAGGTTGGAGTTTCGAAGAGATGGTAATTCAGAACTGTGAAGGTTTCAGGGACTACATATCAGGCACCATTGCAACTGGAGGACAGAAAATTATAATAGTAGTCATATATAACCCCCCACCGAATGACAGAAGACCCAGACAGGAATATGATAGAAACAACATGGCCACCATCAATATAATAGAGAGAGCAGCTTCTGTGGCTAGCAGGAACGGATCCAGACTTCTAATCATGGGAGACTTCAACCATGGGAAGATAGATTGGGGGAACAGAGACCCACACGGAGGCCCAGACACATGGAGAGCTAAGCTGCTGGATGTGGCAACAAGAAACTTTCTAAGTCAACACGTCAAGGGACCGACAAGAATGAGAGGAGGGGATGAACCAGCCTTGCTTGATTTGATATTTACCCTAAATGAGTCGGATATAAGGGAAGTTAAGTTGGAAGCCCCCTTGGGAATGAGTGATCATAGTGTATTGAGCTTTGAGTACCTGGTTGAGCTAGGAATTATCACCCCCAAAAAAGAACTGGGAACCAAAGGGCTGGCGTACAGAAAGGGAAACTATGAGGAGATGAATAAATTCCTATGGGATATACATTGGGACACAGAACTCGGAACCAAGTCCGTACAAGACATGATGGACTATGTCACCCAAAAATGTCAGGAGGCTGTAAGCAGGTTTGTCCCAGCCCAACAGGAAAAAACAGAGAAGCAAAGGAAGAATCCGTGGTTTAATAGGGAATGTATGAAAGCAAAGGAGCTGAACAAAAGGGCATGGAGGAACTTCCGTAATAACAGAACACCAGAAAGTAGAGAGAGATACCAGAGAACCAGGAACGAGTATGTCAGTGTGAGAAGAGCAGCTGAGAAAAGGTATGAAAATGATATAGCTAACAAAGCCAAGACTGAACCAAAGCTACTACACAGTCACATCAGGAGGAAGACAACAGTGAAGGAACAGGTGATTAAACTTAGGGTGGGCGAGGACAGGTACACAGAGAATGACAAAGAGGTGTGTGAAGAACTCAACAAAAGGTTCCAGGAGGTCTTTACAATAGAACAGGGAGATATCACGGCGCTGGGAGAGGTGGCAGCAAACCAGGTGACCTTGGATAGGTTCGAAATTACAAGAGATGAGGTCAAAAAGCACCTATTGGAGCTGGATGTGAGAAAAGCTGTTGGGCCGGATGGAATCTCGCCATGGGTATTGAAAGAGTGTGCAGGAGCACTTTGCTTACCACTCTCCATAGTGTATAGTAAGTCACTGGAAACGGGGGACCTACCAGAAATATGGAAGACTGCTAATGTAGTACCAATATACAAAAAGGGTGACAGACAAGAGGCACTGAACTACAGGCCAGTGTCCTTAACTTGTATACCATGCAAGGTGATGGAGAAGATTGTGAGAAAAAACCTAGTAACACATCTGGAGAGAAGAGACTTCGTGACAACCCATCAACATGGGTTCAGGGAGGGTAAATCTTGCCTTACAGGCTTGATAGAATTCTACGATCAGGTGACAAGAATTAAGCAAGAAAGAGAAGGGTGGGCGGACTGCATTTTTTTGGACTGTCGGAAAGCCTTTGACACAGTACCCCATAAAAGGTTGATGCATAAGCTGGAGAAACAGGCAGGAGTAACAGGTAGGGCGCTCCAGTGGATAAGGGAGTACCTAAGCAATAGGAAGCAGAGAGTTACAGTGAGGGGTGAGACCTCAGACTGGCGTGAAGTCACCAGTGGAGTCCCACAGGGCTCTGTACTTGGACCTATCCTGTTTCTGATATACGTAAATGATCTCCCAGAGGGTATAGACTCATTCCTCTCAATGTTTGCTGACGACGCCAAAATTATGAGAAGGATTAAGACAGAGGAGGACAGCTTGAGACTTCAAGAAGACCTGGACAAGCTGCAGGAATGGTCGAACAAATGGCTGTTAGAGTTTAACCCAAGCAAATGTAATGTAATGAAGATAGGGGTAGGAAGCAGGAGACCAGATACAAGGTATCATTTGGGAGATGAAATACTTCAAGAGTCAGAGAGAGAGAAAGACCTGGGGGTTGATATCACGCCAGACCTGTCCCCTGAAGCTCATATCAAGAGGATAACATCAGCAGCATATGCCAGGTTGGCTAACATAAGAACGGCCTTTAGAAACTTGTGTAAGGAATCTTTCAGAACATTATATACCACATATGTCAGACCAATCCTGGAGTATGCGGCTCCAGCATGGAGTCCCTATCTAGTCAAGCATAAGACTAAACTGGAAAAGGTTCAAAGGTTTGCCACCAGACTAGTACCCGAGCTGAGAGGTATGAGCTACGAGGAGCGACTGCAGGAATTAAACCTCACTTCGTTGGAAGACAGAAGAGTTAGGGGGGACATGATCACCACATTCAAGATTCTCAGGGGAATCGACAGGGTTGATAAAGACAGGCTGTTTAACACAAGGGGCACACGCACTAGGGGACACAGGTGGAAACTGAGTGCCCAAATGAGCCACAGAGATATTAGAAAGAACTTTTTTAGTGTCAGAGTGGTTGACAAATGGAATGCATTAGGAAGCGATGTGGTGGAGGCTGACTCCATACACAGTTTCAAGTGTAGATATGATAGAGCCCATTAGGCTCAGGAAACTGTACACCTGTTGATTGACGGTTGAGAGGCGGGACCAAAGAGCCAGAGCTCAACCCCCGCAAGCACAACTAGGTGAGTACAACTAGGTGAGTACACACACACACACACACACACACACACACAACACACACACACACACACACACACACACACACACACACACACACCACACCACACACACCACACACACACCCACACACACACACCACACACCACACACACACACACACACACACACACACACACAGGGGGCCTCGCGGCTGAGTGGAAAGTACTCGGAGGTCGTAGTCCTAAGGCCCGGGTTTGATTCCCGTCCGACGCAGAAACAAATTGGCGGAGTTTTCTTTCATCTGATAGACCTGTTCCACCTGGCAGTAACCTGGTACTGGGAGTTAGACAGCAGCTATGGACTGCTTCCTGTGGTGTGTGTGTGTGTGTGGGTGTGTGTGTACTCACCTAGTTGTACTCACCTAGTTGTGCTTGCGGGGGTTGAGCTCTGGCTCTTTGGTCCCGCCTCTCAACCGTCAATCAACAGGTGTACAGTTTCCTGAGCCTATTGGGCTCTATCATATCTTACTTGAACTGTGTATGGAGTCAGCCTCCACCACATCGCTTCCTAATGCATTCCATTTGTCAACCACTCTGACACTAAAAAGTTCTTTCTAATATCTCTGTGGCTCATTTGGGCACTCAGTTTCCACCTGTGTCCCCTAGTGCGTGTGCCCCTTGTGTTAAATAGCCTGTCTTTATCAACCCTGTCGATTCCCTTGAGAATCTTGAATGTGGTGATCATGTCCCCCTAACTCTTCTGTCTTCCAACGAAGTGAGGTTTAATTCCCGTAGTCTCTCCTCGTAGCTCATACCTCTCAGCTCGGGTACTAGTCTGGTGGCAAACCTTTGAACCTTTTCCAGTTTAGTCTTATGCTTGACTAGATATGGACTCCATGCTGGAGCCGCATACTCCAGGATTGGTCTGACATATGTGGTATATGTTTTCTGAAGATTCCTTACACAAGTTTCTAAAGGCCGTTCTTATGTTAGCCAACCTGGCATATGCTGCTGATGTTATCCTCTTGATATGAGCTTCAGGGGACAGGTCTGGCGTGATATCAACCCCCAGGTCTTTCTCTCTCTCTGACTCTTGAAGTATTTCATCTCCCAAATGATACCTTGTATCTGGTCTCCTGCTTCCTACCCTATCTTCATTACATTACATTTGCTTGGGTTAAACTCTAACAGCCATTTGTTCGACCATTCCTGCAGCTTGTCCAGGTCTTCTTGAAGCCTCAAGCTGTCCTCCTCTGTCTTAATCCTTCTCATAATTTTGGCGTCGTCAGCAAACATTGAGAGGAATGAGTCTATACCCTCTGGGAGATCATTTACGTATATCAGAAACAGGATAGGTCCAAGTACAGAGCCCTGTGGGACTCCACTGGTGACTTCACGCCAGTCTGAGGTCTCACCCCTCACTGTAACTCTCTGCTTCCTATTGCTTAGGTACTCCCTTATCCACTGGAGCGCCCTACCTGTTACTCCTGCCTGTTTCTCCAGCTTATGCATCAACCTTTTATGGGGTACTGTGTCAAAGGCTTTCCGACAGTCCAAAAAAATGCAGTCCGCCCATCCTTCTCTTTCTTGCTTAATTTTGTCACCTGATCGTAGAATTCTATCAAGCCTGTAAGGCAAGATTTACCCTCCCTGAACCCATGTTGATGGGTTGTCACGAAGTCTCTTCTCTCCAGATGTGTTACTAGGTTTTTTTCTCAATCTTCTCCATCACCTTGCATGGTATACAAGTTAAGGCACTGGCCTGTAGTTCAGTGCCTCTTGTCTGTCACCCTTTTGTATATTGGTACTACATTAGCAGTCTTCCATATTTCTGGTAGGTCTCCCGTTTCCAGTGACTTACTATACACTATGGAGAGTGGTAAGCAAAGTGCTCCTGCACACTCTTTCAATACCCATGGCGAGATTCCCCGGCCCAACAGCTTTTCTCACATCCAGCTCCAATAGGTGCTTTTTGACCTCATCTCTTGTAATTTCGAACCTATCCAAGGTCACCTGGTTTGCTGCCACCTCTCCCAGCGCCGTGATATCTCCCTGTTCTATTGTAAAGACCTCCTGGAACCTTTTGTTGAGTTCTTCACACACCTCTTTGTCATTCTCTGTGTACCTGTCCTCGCCCACCCTAAGTTTCATCACCTGTTCCTTCACTGTTGTCTTCCTCCTGATGGGGTGACGTTATTAGCTTTGGTTCGGTCTTGGCTTATTAGCTATATCATTTTTNACAACAACAAGACCAACACCTCTACAACAACAAGACCAACACCTCTACAACAACAAGACCAACACCTCTACAACAACAAGACCAACACCTCTACAACAACAAGACCAACACCTCTACAACAACAAGACCAACACCTCTGTAACAACAAGACCAACACCTCTACAACAACAAGACCAACACCTCTACAACAACAAGACCAACACCTCTACAACAACAAGACCAACACCTCTGCAACTACAAGACCAACACCTCTGTAACAACAAGACCAACACCTCTGTAACAACAAGACCAACACCTCTACAACTACAAGACCAACACCTCTACAACAACAAGACCAACACCTCTACAACAACAAGACCAACACCTCTACAACAACAAGACCAACACCTCTACAACAACAAGACCAACACCTCTGCAACTACAAGACCAACACCTCTACAACAACAAGACCAACACCTCTGCAACAACAAGACCAACACCTCTACAACAACAAGACCAACACCTCTGCAACAACAAGACCAACACCTCTGCAACAACAAGACCAACACCTCTACAACAACAAGACCAACACCTCTGCAACAACAAGACCAACACCTCTGCAACAACAAGACCAACACCTCTGCAACAACAAGACCAACACCTCTACAACAACAAGACCAACACCTCTGCAACAACAAGACCAACACCTCTGCAACAACAAGACCAACACCTCTGCAACAACAAGACCAACACCTCTACAACAACAAGACCAACACCTCTGCAACAACAAGACCAACACCTCTGCAACAACAAGACCAACACCTCTGCAACAACAAGACCAACACCTCTACAACAACAAGACCAACACCTCTGCAACAAGACCAACACCTCTGCAACAACAAGACCAACACCTCTACAACAACAAGACCAACACCTCTGCAACAACAAGACCAACACCTCTACAACAACAAGACCAACACCTCTGCAACAACAAGACCAACACCTCTACAACAACAAGACCATCACCTCGTCAACCTTCACTACTATACCTGTTGCACCCAGTATCTCCCCCCCCCCCAAGACCACTACGAACCGAAGAATACCTGATGGTGGGGCAGACGAGGAGTCACAATAACGAGGCTGAAGATATAATGACCAAAACATACCCCAGAAGATAAGGAGACGACCACGTTTCGGTCCGTCCTGGACCAATATCAAATCGATTGATTTGATAATGGTCCAGCACGGACCGAAACGTGGTCGTGGTCTCTCCAGCTTCTGGTGTGTGGTCATCACTTGATGGTAGTCATCCATGATCACTACCGTTATCCAGAAGCGGTAATTATCACTTCAACATCAGCAAAGTCTGTCATGCTAAAACCCTACAAAAATCTTTTCCAGTTTTGGCTTTCCTTACGTTGTTATTACCGACATTGGACCGCCATTGAATGAGCAAGACTTCACCAGCTTTGCTGAGCATATTGGAACGAGAACCAGAGCTCGCATGCGGGACGAGAACCAGAGCTCGCATGCGGGACGAGAACCATAGCTCGCATGCGGGACGAGAGCCATAGCTCCCATGCGGGACGAGAACCATAGCTGACATGCAGGACGAGAGCCATAGCTCGCATGCGGGACGAGAACCATAGCTCGCATGCGGGACGAGAGGCATAGCTCCCATGTGGGACGAGAGCCATAGCTCGCATGCGGGACGAGAGCCATAGCTCCCATGCGGGACGAGAACCATAGCTCGCATGCGGGACGAGAGCCATAGCTTCCATGCGGGACGAGAGCCATAGCTCGCATGCGGGACGAGAGGCATAGCTCCCATGTGGGACGAGAGCCATAGCTCGCATGCGGGACGAGAGCCATAGCTCCCATGCGGGACGAGAACCATAGCTCCCATGCGGGACGAGAACCATAGCTCCCATGCGGGACGAGAGCCATAGCTCCCATGCGGGACGAGAACCATAGCTCCCATGCGGGACGAGAGCCATAGCTTCCATGCGGGACGAGAGCCATAGCTCCCATGCGGGACGAGAGCCATAGCTCCCATGCGGGACGAGAGCCATAGCTCGCATGCGGGACGAGAGCCATAGCTCCCATGCGGGACGAGAACCATAGCTCGCATGCGGGACGAGAGCCATAGCTCCCATGTGGGACGAGAGCCATAGCTCGCATGCGGGACGAGAGCCATAGCTCCCATGCGGGACGAGAGCCATAGCTCCCATGCGGGACGAGAGCCATAGCTCCCATGCGGGACGAGAGCCATAGCTCCCATGCGGGACGAGAGCCATAGCTCCCATGCGGGACGAGAGCCATAGCTCCCATGTGGGACGAGAACCATAGCTCCCATGCGGGACGAGAGCCATAGCTCGCATGCGGGACGAGAACCATAGCTCCCATGCGGGACGAGAGCCATAGCTCCCATGTGGGACGAGAACCATAGCTCCCATGCGGGACGAGAGCCATAGCTCGCATGCGGGACGAGAGCCATAGCTCCCATGCGGGACGAGAACCATAGCTCCCATGCGGGACGAGAGCCATAGCTCCCATGCGGGACGAGAGCCATAGCTCGAGT
>WNGS01161725.1:38237-51401 GCA_020271785.1 Procambarus virginalis | reverse complement strand
TTCCCCCACCCTCCCCCCTGGCGGCTTACTACCATTGTAACACGGGACGGGGTTTAGGCTCTCTCTTGTCCTTTACCCTGCCCATAATTAAAATTAAGTCCAAGACCCCAGAGCTAACTCTTAGCTAAGTCCACGCCTCATGACCTCAGGCGTTTGACTGCCGTAGGAACTTCAACTCACGAGACGCCTTTACTAGGCTCTCTAGCAAACTCAAAGGATCTTTCTGCCTGCCACCACTAACCAATCAAAACCAAAACCTGATAGATCAATTAATCGGGGTTGGACCAATTAATTAACTCTTAACCCTTGGGGTAGGTTAATTCCAATTTCGTGGAAAGGGAGGTATTAGTTACGTTAAGTGTCGGAATTAGCTTGCAAACAAGGGAATATATCAGATAGTGACCTGACTTAGGCCCTTGCCGCGCAATTGCAGACATGCCTACTCCAAATACAGCAAACGACGTGCGCAGGTTTCTGGGGGTGGCCAGATAATTTTGTCGTCTCATTGAAGGTTTCGCTGACATTTCAGCACCCCTGACTAATGTGACA
This sequence comes from Procambarus virginalis, assembly GCA_020271785.1. Taxonomy (NCBI): domain Eukaryota; kingdom Metazoa; phylum Arthropoda; class Malacostraca; order Decapoda; family Cambaridae; genus Procambarus; species Procambarus virginalis. Next base: position 50,852 of record WNGS01161725.1, on the reverse strand, counting down.
AAGAAAAATGCTAAGTTCGTTTGGAAACCTGAACATGACGAAGCCTATCGTAAAATGAAGAGCCAACTAATTACGACCTCGGTACTGGCCATACCTGATTTCGATAAAGAGTGGAAGGGGCACACTGACACCAGCGGTATAGCTATTGGGGGGCGTTTAATTCAGCAAGATGCGGATAATTTCCCCCATCCGGTGGCCTATTTCAGTAGAAAGATCAAGGGACCTGAAGTTCGGTATTTGGCCACGGATTGGGAAGCACTGGCAGTAGTAGAGTCGGTTAGGAATTTCGAGCCATAACTATTTCAGCGCTATTTTGTAATTTATACTGATCATCGAGCGTTAACTCGTATATTTAAAAAGTGCACAAAATGTCCAAGAATGTCATGCTGGTCTCACGAACTTTCAGCTCACTCATTCCAGATATTGTATAAGCCTGGTCCAGCACATGTTGTGCCGGATATGCAGAGCAGAAACATCGCATTTATTAATGTAAACCAGAATATTGAAAATATTCCATCCAAAAAAATGAGAGAATACCAGATGAGCGAGCCTAGGTGGAAAGAGATTATTGAGTATTTGGAAGGGGGGAAAATACCCTTCAAAGAACCGTAAATTACAGATTCATGATTTTGAGATGAAAGAAGGCGTTCTTTACGATATGAATACTCAGAAAGATAGGGCAGATGTTGTATACACAGGCTTTGCAAAGGCGTTCGACAAATGTGACCATGGGGTGATAGCTCACAAAATGAGGTCAATGGGAATAACTGGAAAAGTAGGACGCTGGATACTCAATTTCCTGTCGAACAGAACACAAAGAGTAACAGTCAATCAGATAAAATCGAGTCCAAGCGATGTTAAAAGCTCTGTACCTCAAGGTACAGTCCTTGCACCGCAACTGTTCCTTATTCTCATATCTGATATAGACAAAAATACACGTCACAGCTTCGTGTCGTCCTTTGCAGATGACACAAAATCAGCATGAAAATTACCTCTGCTGAAGACATTGAAAAACTACAAGCAGATGTCAACAAAGTTTTCGATTGGGCAGCAGAAAATAACATGATGTTTAACAGTGATAAATTTCAGGTACTAATGGTACGGCAAAAATGAGGATCTGAAACATAATACAGGGTACAAAACACAATCGAATCTTCCCATAGTAGAAAAACAGCATGTCAAGGATTTGGGAATAATGATGTCCGACGATCTAACGTTTAGAGAGCATAACCAAGCAAATATTGCGTCAGCCAGAAAAATGATAGGATGGATTACGAGAACTTTCAAATCCAGGGATCCCATCATAATGGTTGTACTCTTCAAGTCACTTGTGTTGTCCTGTCTCGAGTACTGCTCAGTACTCACCTCCCCCTTCAGAGCAGATAGAGGGAGTACAGAGAACATATACGGCACGCATAGACGAGATAAAACACCTAAATTATTGGGATCGTCTCAAAGCTCCCCAAATGTACTCTCTAGAAAGGAGACGAGAGAGATACCAAATAATATACACATGGAAAATACTGGAGGGCCAGGTCCCAAATCTGCACAGTAAAATAACAACGTACTGGAGTGAACGATATGGAAGAAAATGCAAGATTGAACCAGTGAAGAGCAGAGGTGCCATAGGCACAATCAGAGCACTGTATAAACATCAGAGGTGTGCGGTTGTTCAACGTCCTCCCAGCGACTATAAGGAATATTGCCGGACCAACCGTGGACATCTTCAAGAGAAAACTGGACTGTTTTCTAAGAGAAGTTCCGGATCAGCCGGGCTGTGGTGGGTATGTGGGCCTGCGGGCCGCTCCAAGCAACAGCCTGGTGGACCAAGCTCTCACAAGTCGAGCCTGGCCTCGGGCCGGGCTTGGGGAGTAGAAGAACTCCCAGAACACCATTAAGCAGGTATCAAGCAGGTAGGGCAGTATTCCACCTAGTTATTCCAGACGCGTTAAGGTCATCAGTGTTAAAGCTGGCACGTGCATCTAAAATTGCAGGGCATCCGGGTATCTTTAAAACTCACTTAAAAGTAAAGTCTCTCTTTAATTTCCCAGGGTTGCTTTCTGAGGTAATCCAATATGTCAAGTCATGTTCTCATTCTAAGAGGAGAAAAGGTACCCTTAAGGTACAAGCCCCACTTCAGGAATTTCCTGAAATTCGTGAACCCTTAGATCGTGTTGGGGCTGATTTGATTGACCTACATCACAGTCATTCGGGCAATAGGTACTCACCCACCTAATTGTGCTTGCAGGGGTTGAGCTTTGGCTCTTTGGTCCCGCCTCTCAACTGTCAATCAACTGGTGTACAGATTCCTGAGCCTACTAGGCTCTATCATATCTACATTTACATGGATGAAAAATTTTCTGACTGATAGAAAAATGAGGGCAGTGATCAAAGGCAATGTATCGGACTGGAGAAATGTCACAAGTGGAGTACCACAGGGTTCAGTTCTTGCACCAGTGATGTTTATTGTCTACATAAATGATCTACCAGTTGGTATACAGAATTATATGAACATGTTTGCTGATGATGCTAAGATAATAGGAAGGATAAGAAACTTAGATGATTGTCATGCCCTTCAAGAAGACCTGGACAAAATAAGTACATGGAGCGCCACTTGGCAAATGGAATTTAATGTTAATAAATGCCATGTTATGGAATGTGGAATAGGAGAACATAGACCCCACACAACCTATATATTATGTGAGAAATCTTTAAAGAATTCTGATAAAGAAAGAGATCAAGGGGTGGTTCTAGATAGAAAGCTATCACCTGAGGACCACATAAAGAATATTGTGCGAGGAGCCTATGCCACGCTTTCTAACTTCAGAATTGCTTTTAAATACATGGATGGCGATATACTAAAGAAATTGTTCACGACTTTTGTTAGGCCAAAGCTAGAATATGCAGTGGTTGTGTGGTGCCCATATCTTAAGAAGCACATCAGCAAACTGGAAAAGGTGCAAAGACATGCTACTAAGTGGCTCCCAGAACTGAAGGGCAAGAGATACGAGGAGAGGTTAGAGGCATTAAATATGCCAAAACTAGAAGACAGAAGAAAAAGAGGTGATATGATCACTACATACAAAATAGCAACAGGAATTGATAAAATCGATAGGGAAGATTTCTTGAGACCTGGAACTTTAAGAACAAGAGGTCATAGAGATAAACTAGCAAAACACAGATGCCGAAGAAATATAAGAAAATTCACTTTCGCAAACAGAGTGGTAGATGGTTGGAACAAGTTAGGGGAGAAGGTGGTGGAGGCCAAGACCGTCAGTAGTTTCAAAGCGTTATATGACAAAGAGTGCTGGGAAGACGGGACACCACGAGCGTAGCTCTCATCCTGTAACTACACTTAGGTAATTACATTTGAAACTGTGTATGGACTCAGCCTCCACCACATCACTTCCTAGTGCATTCCATTTATTAACTACTCTGACACTGAAAAAATTCTTTCTAACATCTCTGTGGCTCATCTGGGTACTAAGTTTCCACCTGTGTCCCCTTGTTCATGTCCCACCCGTGCTGAAGAGTTTGTCTTTGTCCACCCTGTCAATTCCCCTGAGAATTTTGTAGGTGGTTATCATGTCTCCCTTACTCTTCTGTTTTCCAGGGATGTGAGGTGCTGCTCCTTTAGCCTTTCCTCGTAGCTCATTCCTCTCAGTTCCGGGATGAGCCTGGTGGCATACCGCTAAATCTTCTCTAACTTTGTCTTGTGTTTAACTAGGTATGGACTCCAGGCTGGAGCTGCATACTCCAGGATTGGTCTTACATAAGTGGTGTACAGGGTCCTGAACGATTCCATACACAAGTTTCTAAAGGCAGTTCTTATGTTGGCCAGTCTAACATATGCCGCTGATGATATTCTTTTGATGTGGCCCTCTGGGGACAGGTTCGCTGTGATATCAACCCCCAGATCTTTCTCTCTATTTGACTCTTGCAGGATTTCACCTCCCAGATGATACCTTGTGTTCAGCCTCCTGCTCCCTTCGCCTATTTCATTACCTTACACTATCCTGATTTGAACTTTAGCAGCCATTTTCTAGACCATTCCTCCAGTTTGTCCAGGTCATCCTGTAGTCTCTGTCTATCTTCATCCGTCTTGATTCTTCTCATAATTTTTGCATCATCAGCAAACATTGAGAGGAACGAGTCTATACTCTCCGGAAAATCGTTTACATATATTAGAAACAGGATGGGTCCAAGTACTGAGCCCTGTGGGACTCTGCTGGTGACATCTCGCCACTCTGATGTCTCCCCCCTCACTGTTACTCACTGTTTCTTGTTGCTTAAGTACTCCCTAATCCACTGGAGCACCTTCCCTTTTACTCTTGCCTGTTGCTCCAACTTTTTTAACAGCCTTCTATGGGGTACTGTGTCAAAGGCTTTCTGGCAGTCCAGGAAAATGCAGTCGGCCCACCCTTCTCTTTCCTGCCTAATTTTTGTTGCCTGGTCATAGAATTCTATTAAACCTGTGAGGCACGATTTACCATCCCTAAACCCATGTTGGTGGTGCGTTACAAAGTTATTTCCCTCCAGATGCTCTATGAGCCTTTTCCTCATGATCTTCTATATCACCTTGTATGGTAAACAAGTTAGCGAAGCTGGCCTGGAGTTCAGTGCCTCTTGCCTGTCACCCTTCTTGCATATTGGGACTACGTTAGCTGTCTTCCAACTTTCTGGTAAGTCTCCTGTTTCCAGTGACCTATTATACACCACAGAGAGTGGCACACTTAGTGCTTCTGCACCTTCCTTGAGTATCCATGGGTACGTGTTGGTACTTGTCGACCATCTCTTTAGGTACACTACACTAGTTGCATTACCTCAGAAAGATTCTCGTACGGTTGCAGATACGTTCTTGCGTAGGTTCGTTACTGTGTTTGGGCCTCCTAAAGATTTAGTCTCTGACCAGGGTCAGGAATTCAATGGAAAGATTTTTAGGGAAGTTTGTAGAATTTTAGAGACCACATCAGCTTTTATAACAGCCTACCACCCACAAGCAAACAGTATGACGGAACGTACTAATCATTCAGTCAAGGATATGCTTGCAATCCTTTCTGAACATGATGCAAATTCATGGGATGAACACCTACCCTATGTTCAGTTAGCTTTGAATACTGCCATCCATCAATCGATTAACACCCAACCCTTTCTTTTGTTTACTGGTCATTCATGAAATTTCCCTCAGGTATGCTTAACAGACATAACATATGGTGAGGACTATCCTTCAGAGGTCCTCGGTAAGACTGAGGAATGCTAGGAATATTGCGGCTGAAGCGTGCAAGAAAGCACGGAATCGTTATGCTCACTTTTATGACAAGAAAGTGCATCCCCTAGAGTTGAAAGAGGGCAGCCTCGTGTTGGAAGTAAATGAGGCTGCGCCCGTCAATCAGAGAAGGAAACTAGCTCCTATATGGTGGGGCTGTATAGAGTAATTAAGAAAGCGGGGCCGGTTAATCTTGTCATAAAACCAACGTTGAATGTAATGAAATGTCATTTTCTGGGTGAGCCCCGGAGGCTCCGTGGAGCTTATCGGGCTAATGCATGTTATGTTAGACCGGGACATTAGCTATGGAGTTCAGACCTACCAGGGACCAGTGCCAAAACCTGGCCCCTTCAGAGAGGTTTCAGGGAGCAATAGCCCTGGAAAACCCCCATATGGTTGGGGGTTTTCCTTATCAGCCATCGACCGGGGTTAGGCACCCAGAAAGGTAGGCATAACAAAACAAACCTCACATGGTAAGAAACTACATCAAAAACCAAACAGAGAGGTAGAAAACTCCCTACAATCCTAAGGAAACAATCAAACAATCAGTTTACTGCCATGCCGGTCATCCGCGCAGCCCTTCCCTCCCCGGGAGGGGGGGCTCCGGACCTTACCACGCCGGCTGCCTTCAGTTCGGAAACTAGGCTTCAACCAACGCGAAAAATCCCGCTGATCGGATGGGAGGGAGGGTTGCCAGGGAGCCTTCGGGGCTCACCCAGAAAATGGCGTTTCATTACATTCAACGCTGATTTTCTGTGGGGAGCCCCAATGGCTCCCTGGAGCTACATACCCAAAGAGAAGGAAAATAGGGACTTACCCAGGAGGCGGCGACCATAAACTCCTCAACGCGAAGTCGAGACAACTGGCTGCAACCTGCGACCCAAAGCAACACAAGAACGCCGATGAGCAGGGACATTCACCAAATAACGGGCGGCCAGGACCCTGTTTGACTTCCAAAATCTACGCGCCCGAATATGTGCCCAAGACATATTACCAAACATGGCAGCCAAAGCTGCAAACTTCCGAACGTCATGGGCGCAAGGATAGACCGCATGCTGACTACTTAATAACCCTGTGGACAACCTGGGAGACCCGAGCCCTGGAACAGGTTACGAGGGAAATCGGATCAACCCAAAGTGCATCCCCAGCCACCCCAGCTGAAGCGTGCAGGTAACAGCGAAGTGCTGCAACCGGACAAAACACATGATGCACCCCTGGCCGAACCAACCAAGCATCAATGACCCACGGACCCCTTCGGAAAGCAGCCGTCTCATTCTTCGCCAGAAAAGATGGAGAAAGCTGCAAACGGACAAACCTTCCCCCAGGACCAAAAGAGCAGAAACCCCTGCGCCGGAGGAGAGCATGAAGCTCCCCTACCCGGCCCCCAGAGGCCAATGCCAACAAAAACAAAGCCTTGGAAAAACAATCCGGAACCGAAGGGGCCACCACAAACCGAGGAGAGGAAAGATAGGAGAGCACCCTGTCCAAGGACCAGGATGGCTCAGGAGGCGCATGAGCAGGCCGGAGGTGAAACATAGCATGGGAAAGCTTACGAAACGGGGCGGATGTGACGTCCACCCCGAAAGCTAGCTTGAGCGGTTACGCCAGTGCCACACGATACGAGGTGACAGTATTAGGCATCAAATGACGGTCCCGAATAAGCCAAGAAAGAAAGGACAAGACAACCCTGTCAGAAAGAAATGACAAGCTACGAAGAGCCAGAAAATGGAGAAAAGAACGCCAGGAAACTTCATACTGTTGCTGAGACGAAGCTCTCAGGTGGGACACCATCAACGAAGCCACCTGATCACCATAGAATTGGTGATACACCCGCATCAAAAAGACCAGACGCGAAGAGCAGAGGAGAAGGTCGAACCAGCCCCGTACCGGATCGGACCGACCTGCTGAAAGAGGCGGAGCTGCGGGAAACGTCCCGGGTTCGGGCACCGAGCCAATAGCACCGGAAACCAAGGCTGGGCCGGCCACCAAGGGGCCACAAGGACTACTCTCCCTGGGAATGTCTCCAACCAAACCGGAACCCGAAGCAACAGCTGGACCAGGGGGAAGAGGTACAAGTAACCCCACCTCGACCAGTCCTGCCGAAAGGCATCCACTGCGAACGCTTCGCAGTCGGGGAAGGTCATCACATATATTGGGAGACATCGAGACCACGCCGACGCAAAGAGGTCCACATCTGGGAGACTGTATGTCTGGCAGATCCAATGAAACGAGTCGTCGTCAACCATCCACTCCATGGACAGGGGATGGAAGCGAGACAGACCGTCCACCAGAACATTGGATTGTGTTGTCCCTTCTTGAGTACTGCTCAGTACTCACTTCCCCCTTCAGAGCCAGGTCAGGTGATGATACCCGAAGGGAACAACGGCTCAGAAACTGGCACCAATGGCCCACCTCGACCAGCGGAACCCAGAAACCTGGCACGACCCCTCCGAAACTGCCGAGAACAACCGCTTCGGAGAATCAACAAGTCCGCCATAGGACGACAACTAGACGAAGCTGCATGCAGAAACTGAGAGACTGCAGTCTATGCAAACAGCAACGGACAAAACAGAGACAAAAACCTAAGAGCCAGGGCCCAAGCTGATTCCAAAGAGAGAGTGAGCACCGCCTGACAGCACGCAAGGCGAGAAGCAAAAAACAGAGACACCGCTTCCTTCAGGATGGGCGCAAAGAGCTTCAACAGTGCAGCCGACGCCCTAGCTGCAGAAGTCAGCGCCCCAGACGAAGGCCCTTCACTCAACACTCCTACATTCTCCTCAAGCCAAGCAGAAGACAGCTCGAGAAGGGAAAAGAAATGCAAGACCGAAGCCAAATGCCCACGGGCTCGCGACTCCTCCGCAACCAATGAAGCCGAAAGCTGAGGAACCTGCATGTGAAGCTGGAAAAGGCCAACATCCTGAGAAAGCATGGGAGCGAACAAGCACACATTAACACTTTCACACTGCCGGCATTCTGAAAAAAAAATCCACCTTGTGCTTTCGGCGCTTCACGCGCCTAAGCGGTAAGACCGAAAAGTGTATACTCTTGACTGTCCTGACACTAATTGTAGGCGTACGTATTTAAATTTGGTATCACTGTGTTCGCAATAGAATTGTCAATAAGAACATACCTATAAAATGCCGCCAAATCATAAGGCATATCAACACCAAATAAAAAACTATTAACATCACTTGCCGAGAGCGCCAAACAACAACAAAATGTTTCCACTCTCTTAATGGTTGTGAAGCCCACAGTTGTCCTACATTGTTAATTTTGGTATCATTGGAATCGCAATAAAATTCTCTATACGGACACATGCATATAAATATAGAATCAATGTCGCAATCGACCCAAAAGAGTGTGGGAAGTGGCTGAAGTGTTACCCGCAGCGGCGGCATATCGGCGAAACGGCATCGAAAAGGGTATATTCAATTCACTGTCCTGATATTATTTTTCGATGTATGTATTTAATTTTTGTACCAATGTGTTCGCAATAGAATGTTCTAGAAGAACATAAGTATAAACCATCACATAAGGATGCTTTCGACCGGCAACATATATAAAAACTACGTCGATCATACTCGTCATGTCAATAATACAATTGTTTTACCACGATGATTCACTGCCATGCCGTTTTCTCTAATAAGCTCTTCGGTTATTAGAAAGAACATAAATTTCATGGCGAACATTTCTAAACTATCTCCAAGTAGATCGAATCGAAAATGGAATTTATACAAACATTTTTTCGAGTGACTACATAGGTTGGCACACCAGTGGAACCGTAATAAAAATGACTGACAACCTGAATTGGCACCAAAGGGCGAAAGTGTTAAGGTGCTCAAACTTGCCCCCCAGGTAAACCTGCATAAAAGTAGAAGTTTCCCGCCATTCAAGCGTGCGGGTCCGACAGAACCCATGCCACGCCCCCAATGAAAAGAAAGGGCAGTCTGCCAGCCAGGAAGACTCCGGAACCTCCAAACGCACCCAAAAATGGGAAGAAGAACCGAACTCAAACGAGGACGGATCCATGGCAGAGGCATAACCCGGGTCTCGCAAGAGGTATGCAGCAAGAGCTTCCCGAGCCACCTTCACGGAGATACGGAAAGTAGCAAACCTCTGGAAAGACGAATCCGAGGTACCCAGAGGCACCCGGAAACGAACCCGGGGAGGAGTCGAACCCAAATCATACTCATACAGGGAAGGGGGGTAAGAAAATCCCTCCCCCTGCAACAATAAGCCCCGTGAGGAAGGCAAAAGCCCCCAAGCAGGGTCAAAGGGGGCCCAAGGCCCCCCAGGTTGACTCCTTCCTCCCCAGCCCCAGTATCCCACACGTCGGGACCAGGGGCAGAGCTGTCCTCCAAACCCTCTACTCCTGAAGAAAACGCAGAGTCCAAGGGAAAGGCAGACGAGAAGGGAGTTTGCTGGTGGGACCCAGAAACTTAAGCAGGAGGAACCGGCTCAAATACCTCCGTCCCCGACCCGGATGGGGCACCCCCCGAGACGGCCCCGAGTCTCATTACCAAATAAACCCTGTGCCGAAACCCTCAGACGTTTTGGAGCCGGACACAGGGGCGGAAGGTGCAGGAAGAACCACATGGAAAGGACCAGGGGGCGTGGCAGGAGCCAAAGCCAGAGCAACTAACACCCCTAGGTCAGGGTCCCTAAAACCAAAACAGGGCAGCCTCGGGGCATCCAGGTGGGAAACCAACCTAGCGCGTTGCAATAACCTAAACCTAACATGCAATGCTGATGCTGCTTGTACCCTAATAGGAACATCCTCAGAGTAAAACTGGAACACAAGCAAAGAACATGACTCGCAAGACTCCGGGTCAAAGGTGTCATTGACCCAACAGGCAGCATGACGGAGGCAAAACAGGTGACTGTCACCCTGAGACAAGGGCACACTGCAACCTTTAAACCTGCACAAGGCAGGTTGGAACTCGGGAGACGCATCCATGGGTCCCCGAGCCCCGACAGTGGTTTCCAGGGCCAGTAGGTTAGCAACTACGGGAAGCCCGGGCAAGGTGTTGCGAACCGGTTAAGAAACCCAAACAAAACAAGAGGTAAATGATAATACTGAAAACCCCTGGGACGTGTACAAGCACGGGGGCCTAGCAGAGGGCCACCAAAACAATACCAGGGTAATAATATAGACCCACGAAGCAGAACCTCCACCAGGCAAACAAAAACAAAACAAAACAAAAACCCCGCAAAAGTACACCGTCCCCAGAGGCAACAGGAACCGGTCGCCGCTTAGATGGCAGGCCGCGCAACACCTTGATGCCCTAACCAGCACAATACCACTCCCTACCCAAGGCCAAACAAGGGCCCCAAGCCCCAGCTGGCCCCAAGGGCGAGGCAAATGCCGAGCAGCAAGAACCTCTACGGGAGCGGTTCCCGAACGCCCCAGAGAAGATAACCCTGACACGCAAGGGCAGTACTCACAGGGCGCCTAGGGAAGGAAGCCCCTAGGCGCATGCAGCCCCGGCACTGATGAAGTACTCCTGGCCACCGCAAACCACACAAAACAGCAGAGAACGCCACACGAGGCAAACACCGCCAAGGAATTTGAGGCCAGAGAAGCGTCTATCCCGGTTGACACTAGCTTGCGAACTGAAGGCAGCCGGCATGGTGAGGTCCGGGCCCCCCCATCCCCCTCCCGGGGAGGGGAGGGCTGCGCGGACGACCGGCGCGGCAGTAAATTGATTGATTGTTTCCTTGGGATTGTAGGGAGTTTTCTACCTCTCTGTTCGGTTTTTGTTGTAGTTTCTTACCATATGGGGTTTGTTTTGTTATGCCTACGTTTCTAGGTGCCTAACCCCGGTCGATAGCAGATAAGGAAAACCCCCAACTATATGGGGTTTCCCAGGGCCATTGCTCCCTGAAACCTCTCTGAAGGGGCCAGGTTCTGGCGCTGGTCCCTGGTAGGTCTGAACTCCATAGCTAATGTCCCAGTCTAACATAACATACATTAGCCCGATAAGCTCCAGGGAGCCATAGGGGCTCCCCACTGAAAGGGAGTATTTGAGGACCAGGTGGAAAGGACAATTCATGTAAATAAATTAAAACAATATCATGCTATAGAGGAATTAGAACTGCCTTCAGCGAGTCTAATTCTTGACTCAGCAGTGCTGACTCATTGCTTAGGCGACGAGTCAGGGGATGAGGATGAGCCTCTGTAATCTCCCATCAGTAGTCAGGTGCAGTCTCGTTACCCTATGTTGACAAGATCTCGCAATGTACAGTAACAGTAAAGTGATTTCCTTGCTTTAGTATCATTTAGTATTCATTAGAATTTCCTGTAGAGGCAATGATGTGAATTTATTAATTGTACTTAACTCATGTAGCAGCTTTTACCGTGCTCTGGGGTTCCAGCTTCCATCAAACCCAGAGTTATATCTATGCTTCCGCCATGTTGTTGTCTCTCTGTTCCTAGGTCTGATTGGTACACTTTCCAGTTGACCAGCCACACGTGAACCCTAGTCTGTAATGACAAGGGGGAGGCACGCTACACAAAGTCCTCCCCCTCCAGCCCCAGTAACTCACTCATCAGTTACTTTGGGATGGGTGATAGTACAAGAGTCACCCGGCCGACACCTCACGTCACTAACGAGGTTGTCAGGGCCAGTAGGCTGTCCACATTGAAGCAGTCACCGGATATCAACACCTTATCAACAGGGGTAGCCGTCTCAAGGTCACCACTACCCACCAGCTGCGTCATCTAGACTGAAGCTAGACCGGCAGAGTTGGATGAGAGGTCAAGAGAATGGGTGAGCCAGTAGCAGTACTCCTATTTCTCGCCGGAAGATTGATGATTACGTCGTCTGAGTAACAGGGAAGTGGAAGAAAGGCGGTCACAGGTGGAAGGCACCGTCTCCCTGCAGAGTACCATGGCTCGCCATAGAAGGTCACAAAATTACCTCCTTTCGCCTAAAGTCAGCGGTACGAGGGTATACACAGTTGGTGTTTGCGGCCTAGTAACCTGGTGACATCAAGAAACGCCTGAGACGACGTGGGCCATGATGGAAGACGGGATCCACCTGTTTTGCAAACAAGCCACCTGCCTCAACGACCCTCTGACACCACTACTGTCACGAGACACCGTTAGTACGTCCAGTCCTGCTCTCTTGTGGTCACCTGCACCGTCAAGGTTACATCAAGACTGCAGTATGAGCTGTGGGCGATATGAAGACGTGTGAACTTTTGGGGGCCAGGTCAATGGTCAAGCGACAGTAATCTACCGATGGCACTTGGCACTCGGCTCTGGGACATTCTGTCGTCTTTCAAGAGTACCAGGATGGGTGAAGAAGAGGACCAGGGACCTCTACATCAATGCATGGAAGAAGCAA
>WNGS01161724.1:20700-39709 GCA_020271785.1 Procambarus virginalis | reverse complement strand
TTCTTCTACTTCTACTCTTCTACTTCTACTATCTACTTTCTCTACTTCTACCTATCTACCCTTCTACCTCGTCTACTTCTCCTACTCACTTCCTACTTACTCGATGTACTGCATCTTTCCCCCCCCCCCCGTTACAATGGTGGCAGCGGTGTTGAACAATGTTAATGTAGCAGGTGTTAATTTAACATTGTTCAGTCCCACGCGTCCTTTTGCCGCTCAGGCGCTATCAGAGAGATATTGACAGGTGTTTAAGATTCGCGAGTTAGCGAGTTTTTTTCCAGTTAGGAGATAGTGATTTTCTGGCAATGTGTTCTTGTGATTTTGTGATTTTGTGGAGTTCAGGGAATGTTCACCAGAACTTGCGTGTGTAGTGTTTTATGTTAGTGATAATATTTGGCGATTTGGGACTTAGCGGTTGTGGTGTGCAGGTCATCTGAGTTTGACAGGTGACCCGCATGTCCCACGGGGACACCCAGCCACCGCTGGTCCCCAGGTCAGTTGGGGAGTGGCAGGTGTAGTTCTTAAGTAGTTTTAAGTGGTGGTTCTGCTCAGATTATTGCGATCAACTGTTTTTACTCCATTTGAACGCAATAACCCGAGGTGTACTGGTATTGTACAGCATGCTAGTGGGGACTAGTGTGTCAGTAGACTCACGTCTAGGGACGCCTAGCGTTTGAAGTCTGGTCACAGGGTGTGGCAAAAGTTTGAGTTGTGGACCCGCAGAGAAGCGGGAAACACTCGAGTCACGTAGGTGACTGTAGGATAAGGGTGGGAGTAACGGTTAATTAAGTACTTAAGATTAAGAGCGGTACAGTTAAGTTAGGCTAGTGTTTGGTCTCTATCAGTATTGATATTTTTTGTAGAGATTCGTTTAGTGACAAGTTTAAGTAGTGACGATCTTATTCTCTCTTTCTCATCTTTCCTCTGTTACTGTTTTTGTTCCACCAAGTCAGTATCATTCAGTGTTAATTGGATTATTTTAAAAATTTAAGTGTAGTTGTTGCCAGGAGGAGAACCTTATGTCTAGACTGTGTGAACCCGATGCAACTACAGGGTCACACAGCAGCGTGAAACACGGTATTGTCGCCTTTATGTTCATTCCCAGGTTGTCGCCAGAGGAGAGGTGCGCACATATACGGAAGAGGGAGACGGCGGCTTGTACCACCAGGGGCGTTATTACCACCACCACGGCAACCAGCCCCTTACCTGGAGTCATGGGTCCACCACCACCACCACATCACCCCGAGGACCCCCAAGATGCAGCCACTCGGTCGGTCAACATTGGACTCCAGGGGACCCCAGGACGGACGGCCCCCAGTGGACCCCAGAACGGACGGACCCCCCAGTGGACCCCAGGTCGTTCAGCAGACGACCCCAGACGACCCAGTAAAAATGGAAGAGGAGCAACAACGACTCCAGTCTGTCCCACCAACATCGGTCTACCTAGGATGGACCCCAGGACGGACAGACCCCAGTGGTCCCCAGGTCGTTCTGCAACGACCCCAGACGACCCAGTAAAAATGGAAGAGGAGCAACAACGACTCCAGTCTGTCCCACCAACATCGGTCTACCTAGGATGGACCCCAGGACGGACAGACCCCAAATGGACCCCAGGTCGCTTATCTAGACTCAAGAAAGAAGAAAAAAGAGAGAAGAAGAAGAAAGAAGAGAGAAGAAAGAAGAGAAGAAGATAAGAAGATAAGACCAAGCTGAGTGAGACACGATGCCTAGTGTCCCTTGCTGATGTCAGCATCATTGCATGGAGCGTAATTGCAAGACAGGATCGTTTGCCTTAACTGGCCGCCCCTCCTGCAAGCATGGTGCTCTGTTGAGTGATTCCTCCTGTGTCGTGCGGACTTGATGTGGCTGTCAGAAGTGGCTCTCTGAAGGAGGCGTACTGGAGCAACTGGGAGGGAAGAAGTAGGATGGGATTTCTACGGTGCCAACTATATGGAGGTCTCGAAACTTGTAGTCCCTATAGCTGTGAAGAACCCCAATATACGTCTCTCATGGTGACTGACGTAGGGCCAATTACAGATCAGCTGGGACAACCGAATTCCACGGTCCTGTGCGCAGTTCAAGTAGTAACGGCTTCCTGGTTGGCAAGAGTTGTTGTGCGTTAACTACGGAGAAGCGACGGACGCAGTTGTGTTGAAGAAATATGGTACAGGACTATCTACAGGACCAAGCAGTGACGCCGCCCAGCCAGAGACAATGGACGCCTGTCTACATATTTCATTTTTAGAGTAGGATGATGTATATTTGTTAGCTAGGATGTAATTTTTTCCGTTAATAAAGTTGTCGCACACAGCTAGCTTGCTTTAGCAGTGTTGCAAAAACTTTATTTTCGGGGAGAAGGGGAGATGTAACACCGTAGGTGTTTGGTTTAATTTTATTTAATACATACATGGAGATATATGAGTCACAGACAAGGATTTGACAGACGCCAACTTGTCTGGCCTGGATCTCACCCCTCTAAGTGTTAATTGACAACCAAGTGACCTGAGGTCAGCCAGGCGAATCTCACCTGGCTCTCGCTAATCTTATAATTGAGCCGGGTAGCCTTCAAACATGCCGACGTTTAAGGAGTGGCTTGGTAGAGTGCCCCAGGCTATCTACTTGTGGGCGGAGTTAGCTACCAGGTTTCCCAATATATACTCGGAGAACTATCGATTCAGGGCAGAGGAGAAGGACAGCAGAAGCAGAGCCATAGACAGAAGAACAGACAGCAGCGGCCAGCCGTCCAGACAGGCGGTCTGCCGGCGGGGGCGGGACCGTCAACTACAGACCCCCCCCCTTTCTCTATTCCACGGAGACTCTTAAGACTCGGAGACACTTGGTGAGTTGAACATTGAGGGACTTTGTCGTGTTCACTAAACAGGTGTTGTGTGACGATCAGGGGCAGTCGAGTTGTAGGGTTCTCTAATTCTTGGATGATGACTCACTTTGAATATTACCATTTTAGTTGAATTGCTTAAATTGATACTTAGTATGTGAAATATAATTGAAAGTTATTATTTAGAGTGTGTTTAACTTTGTCCCCTAGAGTTTTTGAGTTGAGAGGAGAAAGCCTCAGCGGTTACTGGTTTCATGATATTGAGTACATGATACAGAGGGAGCATACCTCTTGATAATATCCTTGAGTATATTATGTTGATACGGACAAGTTCCATTCCTTGTCTGGTATGTAAATGATCTAGAATGGATGGTGGCAGCAATTTCTTCTTCTACTAGCAATTTTCTATCTTCTATTTTCTACTTCTATTATCTACCCTTCTACTTCTACTATCTACTTTCCTACTTCTACCTATCTACCCTTCTACCTCGTCTACTTCTCCTACTCACTTCTTACTTACTCGATACTTCATTTCCACCCCCCCCCCCCCGTTACAACCTCCCCATTTTTGGAGGACGGGCTGGGAACTCAGTCGTTCAATTGTGTGGACCACTCTGGCTGGTGTTTGGTTAATATAGTTCACTTGTATAGTCCACTTGTCCACTTGCGTGATCCAACTTGTCATATGAAGGAATTATTAATTGTAACCTGTGATAGAATGGGAAAGTTTTCCACCACTTTGTGAACTCTGTCCCAACAGCGTAAGCAAATTTGCACATCCCCCACTTCGGCGAACCAGAGTACTTTGAAACAAGTGAGTAAATCCGGCCTGAAAAGTGTTCGACCTCGTCGGAGATCTGCCGAATCGGGGTACGTCGAATCAAGGTTGCACTGTACTGGAATCTGTATGCCTATCGAGAACTGTAGGCATATGAACTGCGGTGTCAGAGCTTAGCCACCTGGGGTCAAGGACTCCAACGCCCGCCTTTTTGAGGTTGCCCAACAAACGGGGAGTTGGTTGAGTGGACATTTGCTTTTTTGTTGTTTCTCTTGGGGGGGAGGGGGAGAGTTCTTAGCCTCTTCAGTCTTGGGTTGCAATATTTTACCAGTTAGGGCTTATAATGGTTCGCCTACCTTTCTGGGTGATACCCTCGGTCGATGACAGACATGATTATACTCTCAAACAGTGAAGTGTTCAAATACCATTGCTCCCTTTGCCTCTCTGAGGGAATCAGGTTCTGGCTTGTGGTTCCCGGTAGGCACATGGTTGATGGGGTTCTGGGAGTTCTTCTACTCCCCGAGGCCAGGCTTGACTTGTGAGAGTTTGGTCCACTAGGCTGTTGCTTGGAGCGGCCCGCAGGCCCACATACTCATACTACATACTACATACTTATAGTCTCCGTGGTGTAGTGGTAAGACACTCGCCTGGCGTTCCGCGAGCGCTATGTCATGGGTTCGTATCCTGGCCGGGGAGGATTTACTGGGCGCAATTCCTTAACTGTAGCCTCTGTTTAACGCAACAGTAAAATGTGTACTTGGATGAAAAAACGATTCTTCGCGGCGGGGATCGTATTCCAGGGACCTGCCCGAAACGCTACGCGTACTAGTAGCTGTACAAGAATGTAACAACTCTTGTATATATCTCAAAAAAAAAAAAAATACCCACCACAGCCCGGTTGGTCCGGCAATCCTTGGAGGAATAAATCTAGTTTCCTCTTGAAGATGTCCACGGTTGTTCCGGCAATATTTCTTATGCTTGCTGGAAGGGTGTTGAACAACCGTGGACCTCTGATGTTTATACAGTGTTCTCTGATTGTGCCTATGGCACCCCTGCTCTTCACTGGTTCTATTCTGCATTTTCTTCCATATCATTCACTTCAGTACGTTGCTATTTTACTGTGTAGATTTGGTACTTGGCCCTCCAGTATCTTCCAGGTGTATATTATTTGATATCTCTCTCGTCTTCTTTCTAGTGAGTACATTTGGAGGGCTTTGAGACGATCCCAATAATTTAGGTGCTTTATCGCGTCTATGCGATAAAGGGAGCCGGTCGGCCGAGCGGACAGCACGCTGGACTTGTGATCCTGTGGTCCCGGGTTCAATCCCGGGCGCCGGCAAGAAACAATGGGCAGAGTTTCTTTCACCCTATGCCCCTGTTACCTAACAGTAAAAGAGGTACTGGGTGTTAGTCAGCTGTCACGGGCTGCTTCCTGGGGGTGGAGGCCTGGTCGAGGACCGGGCCGCGGGGACACTAAAGCCCCGAAATCATCTCAAATCAATAAATCAATCATCTCAAGATATGCGTGCCGTATATGTTCTCTGTATTCCCTCTATTTCAGCAATCTCTCCTGCTCTGAAGGGGGAAGTGAGTACTGAGCAGTACTCAAGACGGGACAACACAAGTGACTTGAAGAGTACAACCATCGTGATGGGATCCCTGGATTTGAAAGTTCTCATAATCCATCCTATCATTTTTCTGGCTGTCGCAATATTTGCTTGGTTATGCTCCTTAAACGTTAGGTCGTCTGACATCATTATTCCCAAATCCTTTATATGCTGTTTTCCTACTATGGGTACATTTGATTGTGTTTTATACCCTGTATTATGTTTAAGGTCCTCATTTTTACCGTACCTGAGTACCTGGAATTTATCACTGTTAAACATCATGTTATTTTCTGATGCCCAGTCGAAAACTTTATTAATATCAGCTTGAAGTTTTTCAATGTTTTCAGCCGAGGTAATTTTCATACTGATTTTTGTGTCATCTGCAAAGGATGATACGAAGCTGTGACTTGTATTTTTGTCTATATCCGATATGAGAATAAGGAAAAGCAGCGGTGCAAGGACTGTACCCTGAGGTACAAAGCTTTTAACTGCACTTGGACTAGATTTTATATGGTTGACCGTTACTCGCTGAGTCCTGTTTGACAGAAAACCGAGTATCCAGCGTCCTACTTTACTGGTTATTCCCATTGACTTCATTTTGTGTGCTATCACGCCATGGTCACATTTATCGAAAGCCTTTGCGAAGTCCGTGTATATCACATCAGCATTCTATTTTTCTTCTAATGCCTCAGTGACTTTGTTGTAGTGCTCAAGTAGCTATGAGAGGCACGATTTTCCCGCTCGAAATCCATGTTGGCCTGGGTTGTGAAGGTCATTCGTCTCCATGAAATTGGTGACCTGACTCCTAATCACTCTCTCAAATACTTTTATTATGTGCGATGTTAGTGCAACTGGTCTATAATTCTTTGCCAATGCTTTGCTCCCTCCCTTGTGTAGAGGGGCTATGTCTGCTACTTTTAGTGCATTTGGTATCTCCCCGTGTCCAAGCTCTTCCTCCACACTATACTGAGTGCTTGTGCTACTGGCACTTTGCATTTCTTTATAAATATTGAATTCCATGAGTCTGGACCTGGGGCCGAGTGCATAAGCATATTTTAATTTTCTCTTTCAAAGTTAAGTGCACTCGTGTTGATATCAGTTATATTTACAGGGGTTTGAATATCCCGCAAAAAGAAATTGTCTGGATCTTCCACTTTCATGTTGTTTATTGGAGTGCTAAACATGTCCTCATACTGCTTTTTTAGGATTTCACTAATTTCTTTGTCATCCTCCGTGTATGAACCTTCACTTGTACGAATATGTCCAATACTGGCAGTGGTTTTTGCTTTTGATATTGCATATGTGAAGAAGCATTTTGGATTTTTCTTTATTTCCTGAATTGCTTTCTGTTCTAACTGCCTCTCTTCAGTTTCATATGAGTGTTTCAATTTCCGCTTGATTTCTTCAATCTCCCTATTTAAATTATTCCTTCTTTGACAGGAAATTCGTGTCTGCATAAGCAGTTCCGTTATTTTTTTCCTGCATTTATAGTGTCGTCTGCGTTCTCTTTCTACGTTGGATCTCTTTCTGACTTTCCTCAAAGGAACATGTTTCAGACAGACTTGATACGCTTCCGAAGTCAGTTTTTCTATTCCTTCTGTAGGACTTGTATTACTTAGAACAGTTTCCCATGGAATGTTTGTAAGTTCCCTGTTTATTATCTCCCAGTCTATCCTTTTATTATTAAAATTGAATTTATAGGCAAACGAATTTAAATAGGAATTTAAATAGGCATAGGACTCCAGTAACTGATGCTTTAGACTAATATGATGGATATCAGTCCGATAGCTGCAGGGAACCTCCAAGGCTCAACCCAGAAAATGGCGTTTCATTACATTCAATGCTGGCTTTTTTGGGCATTATTTTGAGACTCAATCTCATTCTAACCATGCAGTAGTCTGCTTCTCTGACTTTCTGACTTCTGACACTTTTGTCCCTGGAGGTGGCAGACATAATTAACTTTTAAATATAAGGTGTTCATAGTGCCATCGTTCCTTGTGCCTCTCTGAATCTGAATTAGCACAATATGTTAATAAACTTCATGGAACAAAAAACTAGCGTTGAATGTAATGAAACGCCACTTCTGTGCGAGTACCGGAGGCTCCCCGGAACTATCCATGGCTGATATGGATACCCCTAACTATTTTGCATCAGTCGATGTGGGTGGAGTTCTAGGCCTACCGGGGACCACAAGCCAGAACCTGGCCCCCTCAGAGAGGCACGGGGAGCAATGGCCCATAGAATTGCACATGTGATTTGGAGCAATCTATATCTGCCATCGACCGGGACAGGCACCCAGAAAGGTAAGCGCCACAAAACAAACCCCTATTCTGGCTAACAACAAAAATCGACAAACGAGTGGACAGAACTCCCCCAGAAAAACAAACTAACAAGCATGACGTCACACGAGCCGTGTCGCATGTCTGCGCAGCTCCCTCCTCCCCGGGAGGGGAAGGGGCTAGCCCCCAGACCCCCCCCCTAGTTCTGGATATTAAAACCGCGAAAAAAACGCCGACCGGAGGGTGCCGGAGAGCCTCCGGGACTCACCCAGAAAATGCGTTTCATTACATTCAACGCTGGTTTTCTGGGGGAGCCCCTATGGCTCCCCAGAGCTACTTCACCAAGACTACCTAAGAAAACAAGGGGGCATACCCGGAGGTGGTCGGTACACCACTCCTCAACACGAAGTCGACACAACAACCCAAAAACCCCTCCGAAANCAAAGTAAGTACAATTTCGATTTTTTTTCTACATACCCACACTGAGGGAAGGGTTTATGACACTTTAAAAAGAAAAAATAATTTTTTCCAGAGAATTTATTTCCTGCGCACTGCGGGGGTGTCATATTTGAAGGCAACGCAGTTAAGGGGTTATGGAACCAGACACAATAAGAATTCCAGAGAACAACATAGAGCACATAGATGTGTCTAGAGATGAAGTGGAAAAAATGCTCAAGGAGCTAAATAAGAACAAAGCAGTTGGTCCAGATGGAGTTTCACCATAGGTTCTGAGAGAATGTGCACCTAAGCTCAGCATTCCTCTTCAACTGATTTTTCAGGCATCCCTGTTTACAGGAGTTGTAGCTGATGTGTGGAAAAAGGCTAACATAGTTCCAATTTACAAAAGTGGAAGCAGGGAAGACCCCCTTAATTATAGACTGGTATCATTGACAAGTGTAATAGTCAAAATATTGGAAAAAATAATTAAAACTAAATGGGTAGAACACCTGGAGAAAAATGATATAATATCAGACAGACAGTATGGTTTTCGATCTGGAAGATCCTGTGTATTGAATTTACTCAGTTTCTATGATCGAGCAACAGAGATATTACAGGAAAGAGATGGTTGGGTTGACTGCATCTATCTGGACCTAAAAAAGGCTTTCAACAGAGTTCCACATAAGAGGTTGTTCTGGAAACTGGAAAATATTGGAGGGGTGACAGGTAAGCTTCTAACATGGATGAAAAATTTTCTGACTGATAGGAAAATGAGGGCAGTGATTAGAGGCAATGTATCGGACGGGAGAAATGTCACAAGTGGAGTACCACAGGGTTCAGTTCTTGCACCAGTGATGTTTATTGTCTACATCAGGGGTCTCCAAACTTTTCAATGTAAGGGCCACATTATATATTTGCCATATATATGCGGGCCGAAGGAATAAAAAATGAAAAAAAAAATCAGTGCCAGTAATTTAATTTCCTCAAATATTAAAGTATAAACATGGAAAAATTAAAACATATCTTTTTGGAAAAAATTAGGGTAAACTAAATAGATTCCTGCCTTTAGTTTTATGCAACCAAATTAGTGTGACGAATGATACTGTCGTTTTGACTTCAAAATTTCATTAAAATCAGGTTCCAGATTAGATGAGCCAATTGTAAGAATTGATTTCAAGTGATCATCAGACAAATTTGCTCGATTTTTTCAAGGCCACCACACAGGGATTTGTTTGGCGGGCCGGATGAAATTATGTGGCGGGCCGGATGTGGCCCGCGGGCCATAGTTTGGAGACCCCTGGTCTACGTAAATGATCTACCAGTTGGTATACAGGATTATATGAACATGTTTGCTGATGATGCTAAGATAATAGGAAGAATAAGAAACTTAGATGACACCACGAGCATAGCTCTCATCCTGTAACTACACTTAGGTAATTACACTTAGGTAATTACAAGGGACGCCCGCACAGCAGCCGGTTGGATGCAGGAAGCCAAAAACCTCCAAAAAGACGGAACCGACGCACCCGAGGGGACACAGAACTGAACCCAGGGAGGGGCAGACACCAAATCCAAGTTGTATGAGGAGGGGGAAAAAGAGAACCCCACACCTTGTAACAATAAGCCCTGCTCCGAGGGTAGAAAAACCCAGGCAGGGTCTAGCGGGGTCCAAGGCCCCCAAGTCAGCCCCTCCCCAGCCCAGGATCCCCATCCTCGGGACCCGGGGCCGAGTCGTCCCCCCAAGCACTGGCCCCTAAAGATAAGGCCGGTGTGGCCGAGTAAGCCGAACAGAAGAGGGCCCACTGGGCAGACCCAGAGGCTTCGGCTGGGAGATCGGACTCAAAGGCCTCCATCGCCACACCAGAAGGAGCATTCCCCGAGACCACCCGAAACTCAAGATCATCTAAACCCAGTCCCGACTCCGAAACCCTCAAACGTTTCGGAGCCAGAAGCAGAAGGGGGGGGGGGACAAGAACGAACCACAGAAGGGGAAGGACAAGAGAGCGCGGACTGAACCAGATCAAAACAACCCTAACCCCCAAGTCCGAGCCCCTATAAGCAAAACGAGGCAGCCTCGGGGCATCCGGGTGAGCAGCTAACCTAGCACGTTGCAACAACCTAACACGTGCATGCAACGCCTGCACCACCTGTACCCGCATACGAGCATCAGTGAACTGGGTAAATTGAGTCACCAGCAAGCAGCAGTACTCACAAGACTCGGGGTCGAAATTGTCACCGACCCAACAGGCAGCGTGACGGAGGCAAAAAGAGTCACCCTAAATCAAGGGGACCGAGCAACCCTCAAACTCGCATGAAGCGAGGGGGGGCTCCAAGGACACGACCATTGGACCCTCGCATCCCCCTAGGGGATTCCCAGGGTCCTGAGCGCTTACTATAAGAGGACTCGTGCCCAGGTAAGCCCAGGCAGGGTACTGCTAACCGGCACCCAAAACTACCAAACAACTTTCTAAAACTGAACCCCAGGGACGTGTACATTCACGGGGACCTAGCAGGGGGCACCACCGAAGTAATAGTGCACAGGAAGGCCCAATGAGGGCAAAGCATGGCAGACCCCCCCCCACAAGGTATTAAACAAAAAGAAAAACAAAACCCCGCAAGAGGACAATGCACCCCAAGGAACAGAGCCGGCCGCAGTGAATGGTGACAACTAACTGCACAGCACTCTGTGCCTCACCAGTGCAAACTGCCTCTTACCCTAAGGTAAACAAGGAAGACAAAACCCCCAAGCACCCAAAGGGCAGCTGAAAAATCGAGCAGTCAGACGACCTAGCAGAGGCAGGTCCCGAGAAACTTGTGGAAGGTGGCCCCAAGCCCCAAGGGCAGTACTTGCAGGGCACCTAGGGACGATAACCCTAGGCGCATGCAGCCTGAGTACCATGGAATAACTCCTGGCTCTTGCACCCTGGAACACAGCCACCATATGGGCCAATAACAGCTGCCTCGTATGGGCCAATAGCAGCTGCCTCGTATGGGCCAATAGCAGCTGCCTCGTATGGGCCAATAGCAGCTGCCTCGTATGGGCCAATAGCAGCTGGCTCGTATGGGCCAATAGCAGCTGGCTCGTATGGGCCAATAGCAGCTGCCTCGTATGGGCCAATAGCAGCTGCCTCGTATGGGCCAATAGCAGCTGCCTCGTATGGGCCAATAGCAGCTGCCTCGTATGGACCAGACAGAACACGAAACAATGGGTATAAATTGGATAAGTTGAGATTTAGGAAAGACTTGGGTAAATACTGGTTCAGTAACAGGGTTGATTTGTGGAACCAATTGCCACGTAACGTGGTGGAGGTGGGGTCCCTTGATTGTTTCAAGCGTGGGTTGGACATGTATTTTTTTTTTTCAATTTTTTTTTTTTACACTTAGGTAATTACACTTAGAACCTGGCAGAACCACACGCTAAGTACAGTGCTGAAAAATGCTGGGGCCAAGCACACAACCACTGCCTCTAGCATCAGCCTGAGAACTGAGGGTGGATAGCCGGTGTGAGGGGTCTGGGGCTCCCTCTTCCCCTTCCCGGGGAGGGGGGGAGCTGCGCAGACAGCAGCGCGGTGGCGTGTGACGTCATGATCATTTGCTCGTTTCTTTTAGGGGAGTTCTATTCACTTGTTTAGCTTTTGGTAGCAATATTTTCACTAGAATAGGGGTTTGTTTTGGGATGCATACTTTTCTGGGTGCCTGACCTGGTTTATGGCAGACATAGAATGTTTCCAACCAAACGGGGGTTTCTATAGGCCATTGCTCCCCTTGCCTCTTCTGAGGGAGCCAGATTCTGGCTCGTGGTCCCCGGTAGGCCCATAAGAACTCCATACATATGACTGATGCAAAAGCCTGACATTAACCCTTAACGTGCTCGGGGTTTAATATCCTGTCATCCCCACAGGCGCATGTCATTTAAAAAAAAAAAAAATATTTTTTCTTCCTAACCTGTTAATTTGTGTTCACTGATCACGGGAAAAATAATAAAAAAATCGTAAGTGCCATATATTGCCCGCTATAAGGCAGGGAAGTCTGGCAAATTATAGGCGCTGACTCAGCATGCGTCCCAGGCGGTCTGTTGATCGCCAGCTGTCAGGCAGGAGTGGCCACAAAGAGATAATTACCTAATCATTTCAATGTCTCTGATTGATTTTTCATATTTTTTTCTGTAATATTATTCAATAGTGTGTAGTTTGATATATTTATATAATAAAATGAGTGAATCATTGCTGTACTCAAAAATATGGTGTGCATATTGTTGATTCAGTTATGTTCATCAATCAGTGAACAAATACTTTGTCAGTTATTACACTATAAGCACAGGTAATATATTAGTATCTGCATGTTTTGTTCACTATAACGAACCACTAAGTAGCTATTATGAGTCAAAAAGTAACGAGGAGTGACCACCGTGTACCAGCCAGCCACTCCCGCCCTCCCTCCATTCATCTGACTCACCCACATTCTCCTCCCACAATACTGTTTTTGCTATAATTCACTATATACAGACGTTATATATAAGTATTTACATGTTTTGTTCACCATAACTGTACATCTAAGCTTGTATGGTGAGTAAAGGCACAAAGACGTAGGACCTAACGCAGTCAGCTGATGGCTGCTGCCCTCAAGGCCAGACGCACTAATATTTCTCCTCCAACAATATTGTGTGGTGTTATTACGCTATATATCTTATATACAGACGTTATATATAAGTATTTACATGTTTTGTTCACCATAACTGTACATCTAAGCTTGTATGGTGAGTAAAGGCACAAAGACGTAGGACCTAACACAGTTAGCTGATGGCTGCTGCCTCAAGGCCAGACGCACTAATATTTCTCCTCCAACAATACTGTGTGGTGTTATTACGCTATATACACGCATTATATATAAATATCTACTTGTTTTATTCACCATACTTGTACAAATAAACTGGTATGGTGCCCAAAGACCATCTTGGTAACCAGTAAACAACACCGTCGTCTGCATGGTGGCGTCATGCAGACGACACCACCGCCCTCACCAAAATGGCGGCTCCAAACCTTCTCTTGCTATTTATACCCTCTATACACACGTTATATATATAAGTATCTACATTTGTGTTCACCATAGCGAACCACTAAGCTGGTATGCTGAGTGCAGTCAATAAAAGGTGGCCATTAAATATGCCAAAACTAGAAGACAGAAGAAAAAGAGGTGATATGATATGATCACTACATACAAAAATAGTAACAGGAATTGATAGAATCGAAAGGGAAGATTTCCTGAGACCTGGAACTTTAAGAACAAGAGGTCATAGATATAAACTAGCTAAACACAGATGCCGAAGAAATATAAGAAAATTCACTTTCGCAAACAGAGTGGTAGACGGTTGGAACAAGTTAGGGGAGAAGGTGGTGGAGGCCAAGACCGTCAGTAGTTTCAAAGCGTTATATGACAAAGAGTGCTGGGAAGACGGGACACCACGAGCGTAGCTCTCATCCTGTAACTACACTTAGGTAATTACACTTAGGTAATTACACACACAAGACATCGCCACCACCCTCCCTCCCACAGCATTACTCCTCCCTCCATGGCGCACAGCACTAATTATCACCACAATCCTGCTATTATCAGAACCCTGGTCAGTTTTATCACAGTCAGGGGTCTTCTGTAATAATATCATCGCTACATAATAGCATGAACAAGTATATTTTGGCATTTTTAGGCGATGCTGTGGTCACAAGCTGAACAGCAGTGCTGTTAGCTCATGCTGCGTGCGTCAGGCTTGGTTCCTCACTCAATACTGAGGCCAATAACACCCATGAGTTTGGCCTACGATTTTTTTAAAAAATGGCGTCTGTTTACAAGAGCCCTGATGAAGGTGTGGTGAACCCTGTGTATCCGCGGGCCGTTTAAATCTTGCGTAGTACTCCAACACATCATATGACGTGATGCGCAGTTGACTGGAACAACGTCCAACACGTCATATGACGTGATGCGCACTTTAAGGGTTAATATATCAGCCTAGTAAGCTCTGGGAAGCCGAAGGGGCTTCCCCCAGAAAACACTGTTATAGTTTTATTTACCTTATTGTTGGAGTACGTCCATCTTGAATTCTCATAGTTGTGAATACAGGACAGTCAATATGTACAGTACTGTATTATGCAGTTAGCACTGTATTGATTATGTAGTTCTGCTGTATGTTGAGTACTACAATACAGTTTATGAAAACTATTGCGCACTAAATTTACTGCAACTTTAATTTTAACACATTAACACTATGTACTTATATTTAACACTTGTTCTACGTGTACACTCCACACACGATGTTCTATATGTTTGCATCAGCTTTGTTGGTGCTCGCTGCTGCTGTGTTGGTTTCAGCACCTTAATGATTCTCCAGCAATTTTCCTGTTCATAATATGGCTATTCTTAAATCTTTCTAACCATTCTTCACTAGCTATAAAATCTGGAATGTTCATCTATGAACATCAATCACATCATCATGGATGGATTGGTGGCTGACTGGCAGGCAGGTATCAGGCGGATGGGCGGCTATATGGGCAGGCGGTTCAGGTGGGTGGCAATTCGGGCGGGCAATGTGGGTAGGCCGCTATTCGGGTGGGGTGGGTGGATTTGGGCAAGCGGATGAGGCGGCTATTTGGGCAGAAGAATGAGCGGCTAACACCGATGAACTAGGTTTAACACCCTACAGTAGGCTGAAGTTTAAGCCAGATCCAGTAACAAATTTCTCTCAAATATTGGATTTATATCATATTATACATTTTTGGGTTATATATTTAGTTTATCAACATTATTAGAATAGAAGAGCTATAAAAAATACTTATTTTATTACTGTTTATTATTTTGAGGTTGTAGATTATTGAAGTTAGCAACGAAATCGAACGAAACACACATGGTGCTGTGTGTACACATATTAGACCCGTCCACTTGCACTGGAGTTGTTGTGCCAATAACAAATAATTTCTCAAATAGCAGATGTCTATCATATTACAGCATATTTTTGGTTTTATTTAGTTTAGTTTAATTAGCATAATAAAGCACTATTAAAACTCCAGTTTTAGAAATGATTTATTTATTCTGAAACTTTGAAAGTCATGGGTCACTGAACTGTGACGACACAGACGAGGGAAAATCAAGCGAGGTTTATAGTCCAGTATTCCTTTATAGGAATAAATAGGTATATTCCTCTATAGGAATAAATAGGTATATTCCCTTATAGGAATAAATAAAGAGCTATTAAAACACTGGTTTTTAGAAATAATTTATTAATCTGAAACTTTCAAAGTCATGAATCACTGAACTACAGTACAACCTTGATTCAACGTACCCTGATTGAACAAATCTCCGGCTAGTTCGCACACTTTTCAGGCCGGATTTACTCACTCGGTTTAATGAACACACGTACAGTTCACCGAAGCGGGGGATGTTCGGATTTGTTTACGATGTCGAGACAGAGTTCACAGACTGGTGGAAAACTTTCCCATTCTATCACAGATCACAATTAATAATTCGCTTATATGACAAGTTCAATCACACAAGTGGACCACACAAGTGGACCTCACAAGAGGTCCACAAGTGGTCCACAAGCTTACGATGTTGAGACAGAGTTCACAGAGTGGTAGAAAACTTTCCCATTCCATTACAGGTTACAATTAATAATTCCTTCATATGACAAGTTGGATCACACAAGTGGTCCACAAGCTTACATGTTGGGATAGAGTTCACAGAGTGGTGGAAAAGTGTCTCATTCTATCTACAATTAATAATTCCTTCATAAGACAAGTTATATCACAAAAATGAACCACACAAGTAAACAATATGAACCAAACACAAGCCAGAATGGTCCACACAACAAGTAAAGCATATTAACCAATCACCAGCCAGAGTGGTCCACACAAGTGAGTGACCAAGTTTCAATGATTTTCGTTCACTGATTTGTGGCACACGTATCTTTGTAAATTAATTTAAAGGCTGAAGTGTGAATAGCTAGCTAATGTGTTGAAATCTTCTTATATACATTTTCTGTGATGAAACAAGATGAGTGAGGGTGGACAGATAAGGGAATACTGTACTGTAAACCTCATTTTACAGTGAGGTTTCACTCACTTTCGTCTGTGTCGTCATAGTTCAGTAACCCATGAATTTGAACATTTCAGATTAATAAATATTTCTAAAACTGTTGGTCTAATAACTTTATTAGCCTAATTAAACTAAACTAAATAAAACCAAAAATATACTACAATATGATAGATATCTGCTATTTGAGAAATTATTCATGTTACTGCCGGCTCACAAGTCCAGCGCGAGTGGACAGGTCTAATCCGTGAGCACACAACACCATGCATGTTTTGTTCGAATTCGTCGCCATAGTTCAGTGACCTTCGGCTTCGAAATAATAACATTAATAAATCAGTTCTAAAATAAGTACTTTTTATAGCTCTTATTATCGTAATAATGTTGCTAAACTAAATATATAACCCAAAATTATATAATTTGATGTAAATTGAATATTTGAGAGAAATTTATGTTATTGGATCTGGTTAAACATTAGCCTACTGTAGGGTGTATGTATAGACCTAGTCTGCGTTCGTACAGTATGCACCAAGTGCCCTTAGCTTTGTCTGTGATTGACGTACAGTATTGAACTGCAGATGGAAGAATATTGTGGAATTTACCATTTTTTGACTACAGCTGTATTGATGTACAAAATGTCTCAGGGGCTTACTAATAGTGCCTTATTAATGCCAAAAATGAAGCAATATTTTGCAAGAACTTGTAGCAGAAAATCAACCAGCACGAGCACAGCCATACCCAGCACTGGTACAACAGCAGCCAGAAGCAGCTGAAGGCACAGCAGCAGCGAGCACCAGCAAAGCTGATGCAAACGTCTAAAAACCTCGTGTGTGGCGTGAACAGTTAGAACAAGTGTTAAATTTAAGTGTGTGCATAGTTTTAAAATTAAAGTTGCAATAATTTTAGTGTACAATAGTTTTCATAAACTGTATTGTAGTACTCAACATACAGCAGAACTACTTAATCAACACAGTGTTAACGGTATAATACACTACAGTACATATTTACTGTACAGCATTCACAACTCTATGAGACTTCAAGATGGACATAACTCCAACAATAAGGTAAATAACAAGTGTAACAGTATTTTTTGGTAGAGTAATAATATATAGGTATAGTATATAATATGATAATGCATTTTTATTGTGTACAAGAAAAAAAAGACACTGAGGCAAACGCCTCCTGAAGGTCACCTCTTGCAACGCATCCAACGCTCCAACGCACTGGGGCTGGTCCCATATTTTACGTTGAATCGAGGTTGTACTGTATGATGACATAGATGAAAGTGAGTGAAATCTCACTTTAACCCTTTAGTTGTGCAAAACATCATATGATGCGTTGTGTGACTTGCAGTACCTTGCGCTCCGCATGATATGATGTTTTGGAGTACCGCGCAAGATTTAAACGGCCCATGGATACACAGGGTTCACCACACCTTTACCAGGGCTCTTGCAAACAGATGCCATTTTTTTTTTAAATCGTGGGCCAAATTCTTGGGTGTGAGGGGCCTCAGTATTGAGTGAGCTACCAAGCCTGATGCATACAGCATGAGCTGACAGCACTGCTGTTCAGCTTGTGACCACAGCATCGCGTAAAAATGCCATAATATACATGTTCATGCTATTATTTAGCGATGATATTATTACAGAAGACCCCTGACTGTGATAAAACTGACCAGGGTTCTGATAATAGCAGGATTGTGGTGATATTTAGCGCTGTGCTCCATGGAGGGAGGAGTAATGCTGTGGGAGGGAGGGTGGTGGCGTTGTCTTCTGACTGTGTGTGGCCACCTTTTATCGCCTGCACTCACCATACCAGCTTAGTGGTTCGCTATGGTGAACACAAATGTAGATACTTATATATAACGTGTGTATAGAGGGTATAAACAGCAACAGGAGTAGGTTGGGAGCCACCATTTTGGTGAGGGAGGAGCGTCGTCTGCACGACTTATGTTGTTTACTGGTGACCACTATGGTCTTTGGGCACCATACCAGCTTACTTGTACAAGTATGGTGAATAAAACAGGTAGATACTTACATATAATGTGTGTGTATAGCGTAATAACACCACAAACAGTATTGTTGGAGGAGAGATATTAGTGCGTCTGGCCTTGAGGGCGGCTGCCACCAGCTGACTGTGTGAGTAGCTACGTCTTTGTGCATTTACTCACCATACAAGCTTAGATGTACAGTTATGGTGAACAAAACATGTAAATACTTATATATAACGTCTGTATATAAAAGCAAAAACAGTATGGTGGGAGGAGAATGGTGGCGAGCCAAATGAGGTGAGGGAGGGAGGGAGTGGCAGCCAGTGGCGGGCTGCCACTGGTTGCCGCTGCCACTCAGCATACCAACTTAGTGGCTCGTTATGGTGAACAACGAATGTAGATACTTACATATAACGTCTGTATATAGTGAATAAAAGCAAAAACAGTATGGTGGGAGGAGAATGTGGGCGAGTGAGGTGTTGAGGGAGTGAGTGGCAGCGAGTGGCTGGCTGGTGTGTGGCGGTCACTCCTTACTACTTTTTGACTCATAATAGCAACTTAGTGATTCGTTATGGTGAATAAAACATGCAGATACTTATATATAACCTGTGTATATAGTGTAATAACCGACAAAGTATTTGTTCACTGCTTGATGAACATAATAATTAAATCAACAATATGCACACCATATTTTTGAGTACAGCGATGATTCACTCATTTTATTATAAAATATATCACACTACAAACTATTGAATAATATTACAGCAAAAAAACTATGAAAAATCAATCAGAGACATTGAAATAATTAGGTAATTATCTCTTTGTGTCCACTCCTGCCTGACAGCTGGGAGCAACAGACACGCTGAGTCAGCGCCTGTTTTTTACCAGAATTCCTCACCCTATAGCGGGCAATATATGCCACTTACGATTTTTCCATTATTTTTCCCATGATCAGTGAACACAAATAAACAGGTTTAGAAGAAAAAATAATTTTTTTTTTGTTCT